>JAVYIG010005024.1:0-146284 GCA_035222895.1 Strongylocentrotus droebachiensis
TATAATGCTTCTTACAGCCACGGCAACAAACAGAATGGTCACAGAAATACTTCAAAACCTGAATCTCCGCAGGGAAGAAGTAGAAATATTCGCCGCTATTCCCAACAGGTTGGTTATACCTTATCATCATAAGCAGTTAATGTGAATGATCATTATTAATGATTTCTTCAAGTCAATTGATCATGATCATAGTATACATACATAGTATCTACTACTGAACTTCTCTTCCCTTATTGTAATAATAATTATGTGAGAAATCTTAAAGGAAAATGAAAATCAGACAGCAAAAACAAAATAAGAATACAGCCCTGCAGGGTTGCGACTAGGAACATTTATAAATAATAAATATGGTTAAGAGTGATCAGGGGTATATCAAAGATTTTAATAGGGACAGGGTTCAACAGGGGGCGGAAGGAGAACTTGCGCGCTCGCAAATCTACATTCTGCATGATACAAAATATCAGTAAAATGCAGTCAATATCTTTATGTATTTATTTATGCATTTATTAACATTAGATTATTATTATTTTTATTGTTGTTATTATTATTATTATTATTATTTTTTAATTATCATTATTATGATGTCGATGACTATTATTGTTGTTACTTTCATTGTTATTATTCTCTTTCATTTAATTTATTTATTTGTATATTTTGTTTTGTTTGTTAGGAATTCAAACATGAGTCCGGTATCAGGGTATTAGCCAATCAAAATCGCGAATTTCGAGACTTATGTTTGAGTTGCTGAATTGGGTTTGATATCAGCTTTTATACCACAGGGTCCAGGGTTTCATAATTACTCGGATAGGCCCTTTTGAATATCATAAATGAATCATAAGGGAATTGACAGAACTTTAAATCGGACAGAAACCTGTGTAATACTCGTTATCAGTTGAGGCACATTAATTGTCTACAGCAGAGAGTCATAATGTCATAAACTATTAGGCTACATACGGACATTTAATGAAATCTTGTGTGTAAGGAGACTTTTAAGGAATATATGAATAGCTCTGTGGATATGACTGAGTTCATGTACCTTTAATTGTTCTATCCACAGACCAAACATTCATCTATCAGTGGTTCCGGTGAAGGACAAGTTTGAAGCCATTGGATGGTACTTGGATGAATTAAAGGAGAAGGGTGTCGATGCTGCAAAAACCATCATTTATGCACGGTAAATAAATTTTAAAACGCAATTTTCATTTTTCTTACGGAATTAAGTTTTATGAAGGTTTTCATTTTCAATTAACTAGTATGTCAAAACTTTAGGCGAATCTTTATGACAGCGATGCGTTCATTCTTACGTTTAACGTTTTGCAATATAAAGAATTATGTTCACATTATAAGGGGTCAATTTCATAAGGAGTTACGGTTAATCGTTACTTTGCTCAATAAACGGTTTTCCGTTCAGTTACAATTTATATCACTTTCACTATTGTTGACTGGATCTTAAAAGAGGCACACGTGGATTAGCTTCAATATCCTTAATAATGTCACTAAGTATTGTTCTTTCAGACAAATCGACCACGTTGCTGAACTCTACACATGGCTCAACGAAAGCCTCGCCGAGTCCGCCCATGCTCCAGGACCAGGGCAGTCTTGCAGTGTGGAAAGTAGACTGATCGAAATGTACCACGCATCAACGGACTCAAAGAGTCAGGAACGAATATGTCGTAACTTTTCCACCGAAGGTTCTAAGCTGCGCTGCGTTGTAGCAACAATAGCATTCGGTTTGGGTGTCGACATCGCCGACATTGATCAGGTTATCCACTGGGGATGCCCTAGTGATGTCCTCTGCTATTGGCAAGAAACAGGCCGATGCGCGAGGGATGGAAGACCCGGAAAAGCCATTATGTATCTGCCACCCTTTTCAGTCAACAAGAGATGGGTTGATGAAGACATGAGGGACCTTGTCCAATCATCCCGCTGCATCCGGAAATCGGTGTTGAACACGCTCTTCGTGCATGGCATGGAAAAGGACAATGTACAGGTGATGTCATGCTGCTCAGTTTGCGACAGTGCTAAGTAATACGGGACCCATAGCATGTATCCATTTCTATGAGTCAGTGCACAATTTAACACTGCGACGCTGTGCATCCATTCTCGTAGAAAGTGCTTTCAGCTTTTTACCAAGGTTCTTTGGATTTCGCAACACCTCTTTATGGTCGAACCCTTCAAAGCCTTTGTGTTGTCTGAAGGGCAAGTATTCAAACAGTCCAAATCCATCGTTCTCATCCACAAACAATGCAACATCTTGTTTGTATACATCCTCTGCTTTCTTCCTAGTTGGCGTCTTCATGGAGACGATCCCGGCATCACTGAACATGATATCCAGGTACCTACCAAATGGTCCTGACATCTTGGCACATCTCTGCGCGTGTTTCTCAGTCACATTTCCATGAGCGAAGTCGATCATACCTGCAAAAATTGATACAGAAAAAAAAACAGTTAAAATATAATTGTTGAGAAGATCAAATCAACCTTGATTTATAATTGCATATCACGTCACCTACGCACAACGCAAAATGCGTCAAACATTGCAACTGACATACCCTTGTAGTCCATGTTAATGTGCTCAGTACCAAGGTCCATCCCTATGTTTCCTCCGGGCTTGCCAGTGACATTGATGACTCTGTTCCAGATCAAATTGTTCCTGATGTCAGAAGGAGCAAATCCACCGATACCTGATGCCATGAAAAAACAATTTGCGAAATCTAAAACCAACATTTCACCAACATGACCAAGGAAATACTTTCTACTTTTCAAACCCCTCGTTCGAGGATCATTTCATGATGTTCAAAGGATCGCATGGGCACCATCCCTTTAACGTTAACTAGCTAGGTCACTATTAGTTTGAATGCACATGCCATCATTATGACCGTTCATCAGTATACACTTTATTAATTGTGTGTTTGCCAGCGTCCTTCTTTCGGCAAATGGCACAAATCTCCTATCTCTTAAACAATGCTTAATCTGTTTATCCCCAAACTCACAATATGCACATCCTGGAGGATTCGTTGTCTAGTACACCTAATCACAAATGAAACGGACGTATTCTATGTGCATTTCAAGTGGAAGTGGGTCTAAAAGATGATGTGATGATGTGGCACACAGAATATATTTTTGGCACATAATAATAAGTTTATCGTGAGTGTCATGAAGTCTTGTCCTGTCAGTTATTCTCGCATCGAGTCAAATGAATATCTTATCAATGTAAAATCTTATAAGTCTTCAAATTCCAGACTCACATGCTAAAAAGTAGTGGGCATTGATGAGGTACTTTGGGTGTCTCTTTGACCAGAAAGTTATGAGATCGATTTTCCAGTCTTCAACCATGACTGGTCCATTTCCAGCCCGAACTGCTGCTCTCCTGGCTAGATGTCGCAATCCTTCCAGAACGAGAGCTCTACTGTGGTTCAGCACATGGTCGTCGTTTTGAGAATCAAGGGCGCATTCTTCACTGCAATACCACTTCTCTGCGAAGATATATATATGGAATGCATTGGAACTAATGGATTTGTGAAAATTTGTTCCCTCTTCTTATTCTAAGGTACGGTTAGGGCTAATAAGATGCTTGTATAATTTATGATCGAACCTCATCAACTAGACTTTTGACATCCATGGAAAAAATGGGAATATGGAATATATAGTCCACGAATAGAGTTTTGGCTTGCATATCGCAGATTCTGGTAGAGTTTTATCCAGATAGGGACACCAAACGTTGCAGGATTAGTTCTATTTAGTGGGTTATCCAAACTTGCTAAAATGTTAATATTTGAAATTGTGTATTTATAATATTCCTGAAACCTTGTAACTATGAACAATTACAATATTCTTACCGGGTAAGAGATCAGTCAACTGAAGACCAATGCATCTGTGGTGATACCATTCATGACCCCTGCAGTTTCCTTTCAATGCGCACTGCGCCATGTTTGTGTTGCCCTCTGGATCGACTTTCCGCTGGCACACACAGTAGATGTAACTCGGACCACTCTCACAGTCGGCGCTGCAATACCAGTCTTTCTCTTTGTCTGGAGCAGCTGTCAACCCAACACAACTAAGGTGAAACCAAGCCTTGTGACATGTTGAACTGCAACACAGCACCATGTCGTCATTCTTTTCTGTATTAATTATTTTAAAAGGTTGGAAAAACATGTATCAGTCTTGTCGAATACAACTCAATTTTCTTTCAACAGAAGTTAGAGAAAACATTATTAAATTCATCCCCTAACTGATAGAGTGATATGTGTTTGAAGGATATCTTCTTTTTCTTCTATTGTCCACTTTTAAAATGCAACGCCCGTCTCCAAAACGAATTTGGGAGGTTTAAAATGCAGTTTAAGATAATTATGTTAGTAATGGCTTTGGAAAAAAATCGATATAGTGTACAATTCAGCTTGTAACTTATTTACCATTAGGTATGGCATTAATTGTCACTTGATTTTGGAAGCTTTTATCATATAATGAAACGGGAGCATATTCAGTTAAAAGTGCAAAAGAATAGATACTGGTACTGATGGACATGCCTACCAGATTTGCAGAGGCAATAGCCTAGTGCATCATCTGTTCCTTCAGAGGCCTCATTCTTGTATGCTTCTGCAGCTACTTGAACTGATGACTTATCGGGCTCCTGGTATATGTAGTCCACAACTTGTTGTGCCACACTCTTTACCCATTGGAGTTGTTCCTCTGTCGTTCCTTTAGCAGGGAAACTATCAGGGATGTCGTTTAGGGATGACGTTCCACAGAACTTCAATGCACAAAGGAGAGTGTACGCCTCGGTCACGAACTGCATAAATTATAAAAATGATTATTATAATGTGACTTTTAAGTTATGCTGGGATCATTCTTAAACTATCAAAACATCGTAACCCCCCCCCCCCCCCCTTTCTCCTTTTACTGACATTTCCATCATCATTTTTGTCAGTATAAGCTTTAATCTTGAATAATTGTCGCCATTCCAATCCACATTTTGAAACGTCTTTCTCCAATTTCAGTTACTTGAGGGAAATTCATCAACACCCCTCCCCCCTTCACATGAACACAAGCAAAAGCAACAAACGCACACACACACACACACACACACGCACACACACATACACACACTCACACAAATACGGCTTACCTCGTACATATCCCAGACATGCTGAACATTTTGCATCACGTCTTTTTTGAAGGAATGGTGATTGAAGTCGCATTTCAGTTGTGCAAGTGTTCCTCGTGCAGAAATACTTTGACCTCTGAAGAACACATTGTTCGAGTCCTATTATAAAGATTGGCAATATATCTGAATAACGTGATTTATGACATATTTTTCAATGATATCATTTACAAGCGATCATTTCAGTTTCTGGCTCTGACTTTGCAATTTACACGTCCTGTTTTGATTAATCGACAAATGAAGAGAATTTGACACCTAACCCTATCTTTTTATTGAACTGCAATATAATTTTTCCTAATCGACATTGTCATTCACGTTTTGAGACACAGAGCATAAAAGGTCATATAAGACGGTGAAAACTCTTTTATTTGATCAATTGTAATTTGCCAACACGTATTTACTGTGGTCCATGTAGGCATTATTTTAACAAGACCGTGGGAGGGGGGGGGGGGCATGACGCCCATGCTATTAACCCTCCAATTAAGATGATAACATGACTTTTAGACTCGAATATCATCTCACTTAAGAATTATATTGGGCTGCACCAGTGAGAATGTTCTTCCTTTCAAACTGACCTGCAATAGGAGGATCTCCTTGTGGAACTCCTGAGGTGTTGCAAAGAATGCGTCGAGTCTGTCCTCCCATCGTTCCCCGTTACTTCGCGCTCTCTGGGCGTGTAATATGCGTTCGATTGTCAGCCCGTCGCCACTGACGAGGGTCTGTGTTGGTGTTCCTTCGGTAACAGGCACATAGGTCTGGAGGCGCTCCAGGACTGAAATTGTCCCCTGCGTGGTACTAGGATTGGCGTTCACAACTCCAATTGTTACCTGTATTATAGGTAATTATTATCTGAATGTCAACATCTATTTTTCTTTGATAATATAATCTGAACTTATAGCAGTATGCCCACTATTTTCCTGGTTTCTCTCAGTATGAAGGTAGTTTAAAGTTATACTTCTAATCATTAGATATTACATTATCAACGCGAAGTGAACATTTAATTTGTCAAGTTGGTACTGGATAAACAACTAAGGCATACAATTTGAAGTACTCAAATCGGGCACTATAATTCAGATTCAAGTTAAAACAAACAAATTAAAAAAAGACTGTGAGTTGTATATTGAATAAGGCCTCTATAGCTGCACCCCTGGTCAAATTCTCACCATTTCAGACTTCTTAGCCATGGCAGCTGTTTGTGCGTGTTCTTGTGTGATGGGAAGGTCAGGAGATAAGCTCTCTAAAAAGCCCATATGCCTCCCCATGATGTTCGATACCACATCTACTAAGCGCATTCGCTGGCGGTTGAAGACTTCCGGTGAGGGCAAGAAGCTAAACGGGTCTAAGTCCTCTGCATCGCTCACTGTCGAGGATGACGAAGAAGCTGGCACCCTGTCCCTTGCCGCGTAGCACATCGTCTGAAGGAGGAATTTGTTGCTATGTGTTCTGCCTTGATGTTTTGCTTCACATCCCTTCTGCACGTTGTCAATACAGAGTCCAAATGTAGGAGGACCGGTAATGAACTTTAGCTTCCGACGTATTGTCATGCTCGGCGCTTCCTGATCAATTTAGGGAGAGAGGGATTTCGTATTATCCACATGTCAATTCATTTCAGCATAATATTAATTGAGAAGGAAACACCGATTTTTTTTTTTAGTGTTTTCGTGTTATCTAGAGTAAAAAAAAAGTCATACATTGCTACAAGAGGAAGCGGTCATTTCCTCAAACTATATCTCGATACTGCCAAGTTCTTACTAAGGGGACGAGCTGTGGGAATAAAGAGCTTTATAGATTTTAATACGAACAACTTTCAGAAAAAAGAACATAGTAGACGACTAGTATGGATGTACATAATTTTGTTAATTACTGTGAATATTCAAAATGGTGTATGACTCAAGTACACCCTATATTTCTTCACCTCAATTGTACACTTCCACTCTTTAAGTTGTTGGTCATGATTTTCCGCCATTCTATCGACATGGAACCTGACGCGCTCTGCTCCCATGGTGATGCCACTGTGATTGAGCGTCCGGAAGACTTTCTGGGACACTCCTTGGCGCCACAGTTCTATTCCCATGGTCGCCTGGACAAATTGGAAGCTGCGTGGCGAGTGGGTGTATAATGCCATGGCTAGTATAATTCCCATTCTGCGGTCGATGATTTCCTTTGCCTCTTTATCGGATAGTCCCCTTTTAATGGATAAGAAAAATAAGATCGTTTACGTTATTATCTTTCTTATAAGAAGCGTATAAAGTACTTTTCACCGCAAATTATTGCTTGGGAAACAGAATTTGGTTGTTGTACCCTCCCCCCCCCCCCAAAAAAAAAGTCCAATAACATGACACACAAAACCTCGGACTGCCAATTAAGGCTATCAGATTCGAAATATTAATTCAGTTGTTGAGTTCCTCTAACTTCTCCCGTCTCTATCTTAATGCCACAAAATCATATATTTACATAATTACGTATTGTGCGACACTAAATTGTCCTTTTGCATGTGTTTAGTTTATCTGTGTAATGTTAATTTATAATTTCTTATGTGAAGGAAAGCGCCCACAATCTCTCTTACTTTTCAATGACCCCGCTTTATCCCCCAAAGTACATAACTATGATCAGTGTGAAATGTATTCAGGTTATCACTTATCAGTACTACATGTTGTACCTCCGAGAGCCTTTCTTTCCTTTTGTTCTTCCTCTCTTGGCCCCTTTGACCGAAGGCATCATTGCCGAGATGCAACTGATTGAGAGTGGCATAATCTTCTCGGTGTCCTCTACAAGATCCTCCCAGCTGAATTCTGCGACATTTCCAATTGTCACTGGCTGGCTCAAGGCGCTTCCGGATCGCTTAATGGCTTTCACCTGATAAATACAATCAATCATACTTTAAATTGACTAAAGACATGCGAATACCACGTCGTTATTGTAGTTAAATTGTAAAGCATATGTTTGGTTTCTAATTTAGTCAAATAGTTAAATAACGTAGAAATTGAAACGTTTTCCCGACTCATGACTTGCCTGAAAATCGTTAATTTCATAAAATAATATCGTCTCGCTCTAGAAGCGTAGAAGGAAAATTGTTCAACCAAAATCGATGATACTGGTATCAATTTCTTTAGAATTACATATACACTAATCCATAAAGGCATAGACCGTGCCCCCACCCTCTAGCCTATAATAAAATTTCTTACTTCTTCCCGGATCATCTCTTGCGTGACCTGTAACAGTGCCTTCTTTGCTGCTGGATAATTCCCACATAATTGTCTGAATGCGAGGCGATATTGCGAATTTTCGACACTCGCTACAGCCCTCTCCTTTGCAGTGGTTGGTCTCGAACCAGATTCAGGAAAGAGAGACGGAAGCTCATCGTTGAGTTCAATGCTCATTGATGGTTCTGCGTCTAGAAGAGATGATGATGGCGATGATGGCGGAAGGTTTGTCTGCACGTGAGCATCTACTTGATCATTTGGTGACGATATACATCTTTCTCCTTCTGCGAATTCACCGTCACCTTTGAGTTGAGGAAGAGAAGCTTTAATAATAGTTTATTTTTCTGTGAGACATACGATGTGCTCAAGCTAATCTTGATGAATACGAATACTCCCGTGTCAAAACTTCATTGTGGAATATTTCGATATTGCTTATAAAGTGTTTAATGTTCATGTAATTATTAAGAAACAAGAAAAAAAAAGAGAAATGTATGTTGCATGCAGTTTTACTTCTCAATCCTGAACGGTTATGTATTTGGATGTATGTTACAGTGTTGCTTATCAATCCTGAACGGGAATGTACTTGGATCTAAAACTTTGTGAGCCCTAGAGTTATTTGACGAGATAAATTTTGCGCAGATGGCAACTTGCAAATGTGTAACACTTATTTGAGTAACTTTCCATTCCATTAACCGTTCTTCCGGGGAAAGAGATGCTACAGAAATAATGAATCGGGAGAAATATAATTCAGATTATTTGGGCCGGTATAATTATAGAGACCCCTCTATAAGATATATACCTATCGTTTTGCACATTTTGAACGAATTATATTTTTGCGAACCAGATTCAGGAAAGAGGAACGGGTTTTGCAGAGGTGGTTATAGAAAGAAAATACCTGGCCTCAGTATTTCTCGCGAGGGCGTGTAATCATGGTCATGTTGCACAAGAAGACATGATTCATGCGGAGTGTCCTGCGCTTCCTCCACGGATCCGTTAGGTCTTGGTGCATGGAGGTCAGGCGTCGGAAAATGCGCGGGTCGCTTTGCAGCTGGAGTTGAAAGTCCAGGTGATGAATGTTCTGGCAAAAGTGGAGAAATGAAATCATAAATGAATAAATGAATGAGAAACGGAACACGGACCATATCCTTAATTAGTTAAAAACTTCAAAATATTTTTAAAGATTATATGTTATGTTTCAAATAGCATAACATCAAATGATTTAATGTTTGGGGGTTTAAAAATTCAGAATTTTGATGCAACCCCCCCCCCCCCCTTCAAAAAAAGGCTCTTGCTCTCTCACTCGCCAGCACGCAGTATTCCCGATAGAGGGGCTGTAAACATGTAAGCCTCATGCTAGATATTTGTGGTACATGAGCATTCTTTTCTTTTTCTTCTTAACTTTCATATAAATTTGTTATATTAATACCTTCACAAATTCGTTGCAGGTACAAAAATGTAAAATAGAAGGACAGGTTTCGTAATTGCATAAGAATTTTCTGATTCGGTAACCCAATATAAAAAGTAATTCCCTGTTTCCTATGCAGAAGTACGTGAAATATCGGCTCGCTCGATGCGCTCGCTAGCACTATTAGGCTTTTTGGACAGGGTGAGTTCTCGGTTTGTGTTTATAAATCTTTATTCATAAGGCAATGCACCCGCCTCCTCATAATATAAAAAATATCCGATTTGAATTTATAAACCAACTTAAAGAATGCCTTATCTTTTACTCAGAAATATACAAATTTTATGCTCTCTCGTTGCACTCGCTCGCAATGATTTCAGACCCCTATAGTCTGTTCAGTATTCGGTTTGTCTGTATATGTCGTTATTTTAAAGACCAACCGCCCAATCATAAAACTTTGACAATGGGGATACACTTTGATTATTCAGGAAATAAATTTGAAGTATTCTATATACTGCGTAGGGTATGTTCATTTTTTTTTCAGTGTCCCTACCGTGGGAACGGGACACCTCTTCCCTCCATTTCCATCCTCCCCCACCCCCCCCCCCCCCCCCTCCCACTCAGCCGCTTCAATCGCTCCCTCGCCCCGATATTGACCATGGGCAAATCATGAACACGGATCAATGAACATGGATTAATAAGATATCGAGTAGAATATTAAATAATTTTAGATTAATTTTTCTGAAATTGTCTCACAATAACACTGCACTTCAACATTATTCTTTCCGACACTGTTTCGTATGATCATCATAGCCCTAGCCAACTCAATTTATCCCCCCCCCCCAAACAAAAACAAAAACAAACACAAAAAATCATAATTGAGGCGTGATGCTCGTTGCCCATCACCTGTGCACCATTTCCTTAGAACAATTAAAATCCTAAAATTTTTCCAGCATAAGAAATTTAGGTAAATATATTAAAGTAGGCCTACATGATTTGGACCCTGTTTGAAATTATTATCTTTGTTTGGTTGTTTGTCAGAATAAAAACTAAGCATGGGTTTGGAAGAGTGGTGTACTGATGAAAGGGTCCAATTAAATTTAGCTGTATATAGTGCCATACTAGAATTCATGGGGGAGGGGTGGTCGAGAGCAAAATAGACATTAATAATCGGATCATGTTTTGAGGAGATGCCGGATTTGGGCAGATCTGGATTCCTACCATATTCCTCCGACTCTTCATGTACTCGTTGAGGACTTTGTCCAGGGGATCCGGCTTGATGCAGCGTCCGTCGGGCGGTCCTTTTCCTACTCTGTACTGGCCTTGTTTGACTGACGAGGAACCTGTAGCACCGTCTACAAATAAAAACATTCAGTTCATAAAACGAAGGTGGCTTCCTAAAAATAGCCGTGAATGTTCTTGGCGAGGTGGTTGTTTTGACTTGATGACGATAAAAGCCTTTGTTTTTTGGTGTAAAATTTTGTTTACAATTGATGCAAGAAGAAATAGTTCCCTCCATTTTAGCCTGCAGCAGACGACAAGCTTTCCGTAACACATTGAACGCACACGTGCTCGCACTTCCGGTTGCGCATGCGCAATACGTATGTTTCGTGAAGCTACTATTTTGGAATTTTAGTGCGATCACCAAGGACCAAGTTTTAGGTTAATTTGTTGCATTAAATCAGTAAAACCTCACTATCAGATATCAAGAAAGATGACAATGGATGCGCACAGCAACGTGGCATAGCCAAATGTGAGTATAGTTCCAAAATAATTAATTGCGTTAATTTAAAATGTTTTTTTTTAAATGTAGAAATTCTAGAATTGGCCGTTCACTGTACTGGCGGTATGGGAGGAGGTCAGACGCACGGCGTCTGGTCAGGCTACTTCACACGTAGCTACGCGTGTACGTTACACAGTATAGTACGCTCGCGTACGTACTCGATACCATGCACACACAATATCAATGACTTGTCACTAGACAATCACGAATCACACCAATGAAAGCCCATTAAAAATCCCATTCCCTAACGAAAAGAACCAAAAATATTAGTAAGAAGTTGCAAACATTAACTTCATAATGTTAATTTGGGATCTTTACGTCATCTAGGAACATTCATAATAGAAAATAAATATTAATTTATAAAAATATGTTTAGAGAAATTTACCGGAGCCGCCTACGTTGATCACACGTGTAAGTTAAAAGGCTGAAGACAGTGGATATATATTGTTTCCAAAAATTCTTTATCTATGGTATCGCTTCTTGAAATGGTAAACGGAAATGACAAAATAAACAGATTCAGAAGGGCCGAGGGCCGGGGGGGGGGGGGGGTGTACTCAGACTCAGAATTGGTTTGAACGGGGGTATGCGACTAATGCCTCAAAAAATGCATACCTATTTTAAAGATAAAGACCACTTAGGGTCATGCATTGTGAAAGAAACGTTGTGGAATCGATCAGAAAAGGTTGATCATCTTATACATATTGGTGTGTACCAGGCGCTGATCCAGGATTTCTTAGGGGTGGGAGCCCAAATTTGAAATTTAGTGTGCTGAAATTTGAAAATCGTGCCGGCCAATATTTTGCTCAGTGGGGGGGGGGGGGGGGGGGATAGTGAGTTTAATTATTGTTTTCTTTGGCACTCGAAAATTTGAAAAATCGCACCCCCCCCCCCTTGAACGCCAGGGGGGAACATATCTCAAAAAAAGGTAAAATTAACGTGTTTTTCCACATTTTTTTCCCAGGGCGTAGCCCTCAGAAGCTCAGGGGTTCGTTTTATACATCAAATTATCGTTGGATGAGCATAATTTCATACCTTATTTGTGCACATGGCAGGACACAAATTGGTGTTGGGTCCAGGGGACGGAGCCCCCAGAAGTTCAGGGGTTTTATACATTAGATTATCGTCAGATGTGCATATTTTATACTTAATTTGTGACACTGGTAGGTCACGAATTGGTGTAGGGTCCAGGGGGCGGAGTACCTGTAAGCTCAGGGGTTTTGTGCAATAAATAACGGTCAGATGAGCATATTTGTTATACCTTTATTTGTTTGTGACACTGGCAGGACACAATTTGGTGTTGGGTCCAGGGGGCGGGGCCCCGAGAAGCTCAGGGGTTTTATACTGATTAAATTATCGGCAGATGAGCATATTTTATACCTTATTTGTGACACTGGCAGGTCACAAATTGGCGTTGGGTCCAGGGGGCGGAGCCCCCGGTAGCTCAGGGGTTTGGGGCAATAAATTACGGTCAGATAAGCATATTTGTATACCTTATTTGTGACACTGGCAGGTCACGAATTGGCTTGGGGTCCAGGAGGCGGAGCCCCCTGAGGCTCAGGGGTGTTAGGCAATAGATTACGGTCAGATGAGCATCCAGGGGCCCGCCTTAGGACCATTGGTTGGGTTCGGGGGTAGAGCCCAGAAGCACAGGGCTTTAGACATTTAATTATGTCAGATGAGCATAATTATACCTTATTTATGACACTGGCAGTAATTGGCGTGGGTTTCAGGGGGCGGAGCCCCGAGAAGCTCATAGGTTTTAGGAATTGTAAAACTGTCAGACAAGCATGCAGGGGCCCGCCTTAGGGCCCATGGTTGGGTCGAGGGGGTGGAGCCACCGGAAGTCAAGGGTAAAAAATCCTCTGTGTGCCCATGCCTTGAGTCATAATGCATGGCCATCCAGAGGATTTGTTTATGTTGGGGACCGGGGTAAAATGCAATAAATTATAGAAAATTTATTGCATTTTCTGTTTTTTATTTTATTTATGGAAACTGCCCCCTACCCTAGCCCCCGCAGCGTACAGTCATGGTTCAGTGACAAAGCAATGGCCTTAGTAACTGTGAGGCCCCAGGATCAAAACTGTGTCGATGTGCTATATTAGTGCCCTTTTGTGGGGCATTAATCCTCATTTATGACTTAAGGGCGTAGGTCCCCTATTTGATAAGCATAGTAGCATACACATGCTTTAGCAGTCACGCAAAACACACATGTCAAATTATTATTCAATAAATCCTGAGAATGTATACTATTATCTAGATCTATTATTTTTAAATTATTTTTAAAATAATTCCATAAATTGGGGTAAAACAAAAATATTCCAACTATATGAGCGACAGTGTATATATACTATGAGGGCCTATTCTCTCTTTTCCTTCTCTCTCCCTCTTTCTCTTTCTCTCTCTCACTCCCCTTTCCTCACCCCCTCTCTCTCTCTCTCTCTCTCTCTTCTCTGATCTTCTCTCTCTCTCTCTCTCTCTCTCTCTCTAGCTCTTTCCCCTTCTCTCTCTCCCCCCTCTCTCACTGTCTCTCGCTCTCTCCACATTTTTATGATTTTGTAATCAATATTTCGCTCTGTATTTGTTCTCCTCTACGGAATGACTCCTAATCATCCAAGGGGTTTGATGCTAACCACCTGGTAAACGAAAATTTATGTTTTTACCCTTTTCAAGATTGCCCCATTGATTATTCCGTATCCAATATTCATAGCTGTCATGCAGGTAAAACTGTCAGAGGCATATATGTATATACACAAACTGGAGGTACCAAATGGACTTATAATGAAGTAATTGTCTTATAAAATAATGTAGTACTTTAATAATTCATTGGAATCCAATATTGATAGCAAGGAATATAATTTTTTAAACCCCAGTATTGATATATATATATTTTTTTTTAATTATTATTATTTTTTTTTTTTTTTGGGGGGGGGGGGATCTCATTTAGTCATTTAGATATCAATATCGTCCTATTGAATATCATAAAGTATGATCAACCATCAAACATACTGCATAAATATAATGAAGCCGAATATCACTATACCGAGATTTCTCGGGTCATGTATGCGCGCGTCGCGGATTATAAAGCGACACCCACACACACAATTATGCCTCTTCCACACAACAACAAGTACTAGCATAGTCTGGTAGAAAACAAATTTGAAAGGCTTACGGAACGGGGGGGGGGGGGTGGATGGTGGAAATGTTTAAACTTAGTGCAGTGATTTTTTTTTTAAAGGTTATTAATTGTTTATATTTCATGTATAAAGCAAAAAGCTTAAAGAGGTTGAAATTCTCCCCCCCCCCTAAAAAACACAAAACAAAACAACAACAACATCTGTTTCATTACTGGATACGCCATCAAATTTCACTTGAAAGTTACTCTTTGAATTGCGGCTTTATGAATTTCATTCTTGCATGTTTTTAATATCAATATTCATTAATACGTAAGAAAACAAAGAACACAAACTGCATCTGTTACAAAACAAATAAGATAGAAAAGGGGAAAATTTAGAAAACACTAACAGTTTAATGTACAGAGCCCCACCCCGCTCTGTACTGTGATGGACTACCTTCGGTTGACCGATTGTACCATCTCCTAATTTTGTTTTTGGATACTCGATTTTAGTAATGTTTTCTTCCTTTAATCTAGTCACGTTTGAATTGCTCTGTGCATGAAGTTCATTCACAACTTGCTAAAGGTAATGCAAAGTTTCGGGAAATTTTGAAAATCGAATGGATAGTAATTCTTTAAAATGTTGATATATTTGGATGCCCCTGTGGGTGTATTATATAAAAGCACTAGAAAATTTAGCCCTTAAAACAAGCTTTGTTTAAAAAAAAGGAATATTCAACAATTTACCAGTTCGTTCGTTCGTGTCTCCTTAGATCAAGATAGTTATGTAAAGTTCCTTAATTAGAAGTAAATTAAATTAAATTAAGTTCTTCCATCGCTCGATTGCTGCAATGGCCGTTTCATTAACAAGGGACAGGTCTTCATCTGTGCAACCCGTTCCGCCGCACTGCAAGATCGAGGTGGTCCATCGTCTGAGTCTCTCCGCAGTCGCAGAGAGTATCTCCTTCATGGGCATAGCCCCATCTTGCCATATTGACCTTACACCGTCCCATTTTCGTCCGCATTCGATTTAGGCATTGCCACTCCGGCCACTTCAGGTTAAGACCTTTGATGAGTACGGGCTTGACTGATGGTGGAGGATTCTGTTCAGGTGGTGGGACAGAATCGAGGAAGCTGTGTCGGGATATAAGTCGTTTGTGGTGTTGTTAGTATCCGTGTAGCACGTGTCTGTCATCTGTCACCTGCTTCATCCGTACCTTTAGGCAGGTGTTAGTGCGCCTTTGGTTAGGAGATCCAATGCCAGCGAGGTGATATATCTCCTCAACTTTTGTTGGTTTCAGACAGCCTGTTATCTTTCGATATGTGTTATTGAGTGTGGTGTCAAGCTTCTTCACATGGGCTGATCTGCTCCAAACTGGGCAAGCATATTCTGCGGATGACATGCATAGAGCAACAGCTGCACTTTGTACAGTTTTGGGGTCAGCGCCATAGTGTGAAGATACTAGCTTCCCGATGATGGCATTTCGAGATTCTACTTTGCCTATTGTCTTCTCGATATGTTTCTTGAAGGATAAAGTGCGATCGAGTTTTACACCTAAATACACTGGATGCTCGCAGTGGTTAAGTTGCACATTGTTCCACTTTAGCTTCAGTTCTCTCTTTGCCTCCCTGTTCTTCAAGTGGAAAACACACACCTGAGTCTTGGATGGGTTTGGCCGTAGTTAGTTTGCTCTGCAGTACTCCGAAAGGCTTGCGAGCGCTGTGTTGAGATGGATTTCAACAGCTTCGAAGGTACTATGCTGGGCTGTGATGCAGGTGTCATCTGCATAGATGAAGTTTCGAGTGTTCTCTGTTGAAGGGATGTCAGCAGTGTAGATGTTGTAGAGTGTTGGCGCCAGGACGCCACCCTGGGGGAAACCGTTTTTCTGTTTCCGCCATCTGCTCTTCTGCATGCCCATCAAGTTCGACAAAGAAGCGTCTGTTCTGCATCATCTTCTGAATGAATCTGGTGAGTTTGAGGTCATTTGTCTGTAGCCTTTGGTGATTGACAGTGTCATAAGCCGCAGATAAATCCACAAATACTGCACCTGTGATGAGGTTGTTCTGAAAACCGTCTTCGATGTGTTGGGTCTGGTTGAGAAGTTGTCCCGTGGTGGATTTTCCTGGTCGGAAACCTGCCTGCTCACAGTTTAGTTGGCTGTCAACGTGAGGCCCAATTCTGTTGAGAATAAGGCGTTCAAGCAGCTTGTATGTTTGGCACAGGAGCGAGATCGGTCGAAAGTTCTTGGCTTCGTTTGAGTCCTTTCCTGGCTTGAGGATAGCGACGACTTTGGTTCGGAGCCACTGTTTTGGGACACAGGTGTTCTCGATGCAGATGTTAAACATGTCTAGCAGCAATTTCTGTGCTACAGAGCCCATGTGTTTGATCTGCTCCGATCTGATGTCATCGATGCCTGCCGCCTTGTTGACGTGTAGCGTGGAGATACCTTTCTGTAGTTCTTCTTCAGAAATAGGTCTTGTGAAAAGAGACATGTTCTGGTCAACTCCAGGTAGTTTGTGCCTGTGTGAATTAGTCGTCTTGGGGGCCTTTCCATTTTTCAACAGCTGATTTGCTACTTCGTCTGCCGTAACATAATGCTGTTGAGCTCTGGTGCTGTCAATTCCGAGCTTGCGTATTGTGGCCCACGCTTTCCTGCTGCTGTGTCTTAGGTATGTTGTTTCAATCATGTGCTGCCACATCTGCCTATGTCGTTGAGATATTCTTGATATGAGCTCTTCTCCAAGGTTGATGATGTCCTCTGAGAAGGCATCTGTGTCGTAGGCTGTGGTGCTCCCGGTAAATTTCAAATATTTCAAACAGCGCCTTAGGCCATTCCATGGTAGCTGCGACCACAGAAATTTCATAATATGCAGTTCTGATATATAATTTCCAAACGGGAATAGCAAATCGGTCAATATTATTGTAGTCAAGAAACATTGTTTTAAAGCTAAAGTGATATCAGTCTTAAAGGTACTATGTCCCTTTTGCAGCCAACCTCAAATTCTGTAGAACTTTGCAGGAATGATGAATATGTCATGTATGTCCTATTTGTGAAATGTAAACGTTAGCAGTGTCCTCATATTCAAATTATGCAAGGAAACCCGTTTACTTGCTAGACTTCACTGACAGACACTATTGAGTGACTGACTGGCCTTTTTTCTTCTTTGGTAATAACATACATGAAAAGAGTTGTAAAGGGTACATGAGCATTTGTCTACATCAATAACCCACTTCTTGTGATGGCCAAGATTAAACTGATTGAATCTTTGCGCAGCATAAAACGTATGACCATTCGGTACAATTGTCTGAAAATCAAGACTATTACTTTTGGGCTCTATAGCCCTAAAGTCGATTTGACAACTAATAGTCGTTATTTTCCCACTTGAAGATATTTTCAAGCCCCACCTTTTTTAGGGAAGTTCTAAATTAGTATTATCTTTCAAATGCAGTTGGAATTTAACTTTTTCATTTTTTTGGCCTGCAAATGGGACATAGTACCTTTAAGAGGGAGCTATACACATATAGAGTTTATTATTCACAATTTTATCACTTTAGACTCGATTCCAACCGCGACAACGATCACTGAATTTTGTAAAATCGCATACGCTTCCAATATGTTAATTTGAACCGAATGCATGACCCCATACCAAAACTTTGTATCACCTTTAAGTTATTTCAATTTGTCACTCGATTTAAGGCGCGTTCATGCTTGATTTTGAAGGTAGAATGAGCGATCTGAAACGCTCATCGTAAACGCTCATCGTGATCGCAGTTCCACGGTGTACTGTTTATGCTTACTTCTCTGGCTCATCCAGGCAATTCTCCCTGTGTGGTCTTCCAGCTGGATTCGCAAACCTTCACTGTGCATGCTACGTAGACCCACTAGAGGTCAGTGCGTTGATCCCATTTAAACGCGTTTACAAATTGTAAACGCATCTTTTTGTGAGTTTACGATCGGCGATCGTGATCGCCGTTTTTCGGTGATTCTACAAAAGTAAGCATGGACGCAACCGTGTTTTAAACTAAACGCGTAACAGATGCCTGATTCTGGCCAGAAAAAGTGAAGCATAAACACGCCCTGTGAACATTTTGTCTTTGGCTAGTTTTATGATTGCCAAATATGCGTCTTTACTTACGTCCTTGCCCATGTTTATTTCACTTTAATTTCGATTTTCCTTTTGATGTAAAATAATTGGAAATCAATCATCAATATATTAAATACTAAAATATTTCATCAAAGAGACATCTATAACCGGTTTAGTTAAACAGGTTATAGATGTTTCTTTGATGAAATACAAAACCTGCGTCTGTCCACATCGCCTTCTCCAGCTCTTCAACAACTAGGTCGATTGATAGGTCACATTGTTTGCTGATCTCGATGAATTCACATAATTGCCCCCTCCCCCTAAAAAGAGACAAAGACAGCTTCAATTCCCTGTGGTATTTAACGAAAATTTGTATCCGAAAATTGAATTTCTCTTGAGCCAGCTTTGACCAATGTTAGTACCTTCCTGCTATACGCTTAAGAAAACGTATGTGTGCTCGGCTCTTAATTTTTTGTTAAAGATTTCCATTTTTCACTGCCGAAATCTCTTTATACAAAGGGTAACAGTGCGATTGTCGAACTTCAAGAAGTGTCACAATAAATGGTATTACCAAATCGAAATGGGGAACGGTTGGCCCAAACTTTGCATAGATAGGTTGAAAGCATTGATAAATTGATGAGGAATAGGCTCTACACATGCCAAGTAACAAACAAAAAATATTAACATCACCCCCCCCTTCTTTGGGGCACTAAATGCCCCGTTGTACAGAGCCCCACCCCGCTCTGTACCGTGACGGACTACCTTCGGTTAACCGATTATTCCATCTCCGTTAATTATATGTTCATGAGTTTTCATAGCAACCTATCAATATTCATGAAAGATCAAGAAATGAAGCTTTAATTTCCTTATTCCAATAAATAAACGGTGTGATTTGATGTTGGGTTAACAAAAACTCGCAAATGCGTTTCGTTTATTTTTGCTGCATAATTTGTTGTAATATTTTCTTCGAAAAAGCCAGTGCAATTTGTTTTAAACATTTATTAGCATACCCAGCATAGAGTATAGCCGGCTTAAGCCTACCCCCCCCCTTTTTTTTTAAATCCCCCTTCGAAATGAAATTGAATGTGCACTCTTTCATGCTTTTATTCCAATATTCCTCAATATTCTCATCAGTTACGTTGTCTCCCGATCCTTAATATAATGAAATATATTATTTACAAAATAGTATGAATATGTACAAATACTTACCTAGATACTGTGGGCTAATTCGAAAAGATGTCAAACTATTTAATTTTGTTATTGATATATTAAAATAGATTACATTGCAGCAGTTCGATTTCAAAGATATCTGTCTAACGATCTAACCACAACCCAAATATAATTTTGATTTTGACGGAGTCGTGAAAGTGGTCTAATTGCTAATTAAAATGTTTTTTTTAAAGAATCTCAGAAAAACTCATCGCTCAAAATGTTGAGGAAAAGTTATAAACGTTGAGTAGGTAATAATAATTACGTTTGTTATTCGAAAACATTGATATGGATTTCTATTTATATCGCGCCGGAAAAAATTATTCCAACTCTTTATCACCATATTATCTCATAATAATTTCATAATACTTGTTGAAAATTGATAGAAAAAGACGTTTTCCATAACGTCTTTTTCTATCAATTTTCAACAAGTATTTTCAAGTACTTTTAAAGAAATAAACCATTTTGCGTTTTTTTACTTGTTTGTTCATTAATTTTGTTTTAAACACTTTGATCTAGTTATTATTGTTGAAGTAGGCATAAAGCTAGATAGTTATCTTTGAATAGAACTGAATTTTTTCCAGCAATAAATGATATGTTTTGAATTCCAATCTTTTTCGATAAGGAAATTCAAAACATATAGAGTTTGACATATTTTCGAAAACAGTATATGTCTACATCACCCTCTCCAGCTCGCCAACGACTTCGTCGACGCTAGGACGATTGATGGAAGAGTTTTGACGACACAGATTGCCGATGGCTGTGAGGTCGGCATTGTTGGATGCTACTCCCATCATTGTCACTAATCGTCCAAGCTGGAAGACGTCACTCGAGATCGTGGTGTTCTGATCATCGAGGGCGCACTCGGGGGCGATGTGGACATAGACCGCCTGTCGATTTAAAAAAAAAGAATCGAAGACGACGTGTAAGTTTTGTTAACTTACTAAAAGTCGAACTCTGTTTATCTTAGGGACATTATTTTGATATCAATTATCGGACAAGTTTGAGGCCGAGAAGATGACTGAAAAATTTCTAAAATATTTTTATTTTGCTTGCTCGTTTTGTTTTTAATAATAAAAATTGTTCATCTGTTTGTTTGTTTGTTTGTATTGTTGTTTTGACTGACAGACATTTTGTTTGAAATAGCAACAACAATAAAAAAAGATTTTTCTTCAGATTTTCCAGCCCCCAATCAAAAAGCTCAATTTAAACAACGAAAATCACGAGAAATCCATCGCACATACCCCATTGCGGTACTTCTCCTTGACTTCGTCTGAGAAGCTGAAGGAGAAAGAGGAGGCCTGAGGACAGACGAGACCGAAGTCTACAATGACTGCCTGCCATCGACCAGTCTGGGTCTTCCGCAGCAGGCAATTGTCCTCTTTCAAGTCGTTCATGAGATAGCCCATCTCATGGAGGCGATCAAGAGCCTTGGCAGTGTCCAGAGACAGTCGCATACTGAAATGATTCAGAAGAAAGAAAAGAAAGACGAATTATTAGAAAAGGAACTTATAGACTCATCTCGGACTATATAATAATAAAAGATAAATACTTACAAATCATGCTGACTGAGGTCTATCTCTCGGATGCCTCGGCTCAGGGTGAAGGACTCCCCGTGTTGGGATCACCGATAAACTCCATAGCAAGACCGATGGTACTTGAGTTGATTTCCAGACAACCAAGGAATCCTGGGAAGCAGTCATCTCTGCCAAGGATGTCAAGGCAATTAGCTTCCGCCTGGATGTCTTTAACCTGATAAATAAAATCATTTAAGACCGATTTAATTATGCTGTAAATATTCAAATAAAAAATATGACTAATATTCTAATTATGTTAATTCTTTTCTTGCCATAAGATATTGAACACTTGCAGAAACTATATCTTACTCTCCTGTTCTCGATGATAACTGTTGTTTATTATAGTAGGCCTATATCTGTAAAGCGCTTAGAGACATTATTTTTTACTAAGAAAAGAAAACAAATCGACCTACCTTCTATTTTCTTGAAAGTTGTCTGGGAGATCGATGGTCTTGACTGCTATGGGCATATCGGTGACCAGATGACGGTACAGATAAACCGTACCGTTCACCCCACTGCCCAAGATGATGTCTCCACCTCCTGGGTGGAATGACTTGAGGTCAGTCATCCCACCCCAGAGGTAGGAGGCGGCTAGGGCTGCAGCTCTGCTCGAAGTCCTTGTGGATTCACCAATGGTACCGCTCACTGATGGAGATCTAAACAGATGGAAACAAACAAACGAGAAAAAAGTGTTTATTTTCTTCTAATTTAACATTATTATGTTTCATAATTTTTAGATGATATGGAATTGGCTCCAGATTCTTACCGTGAGGGTTGCAGGTGTGTTGTATCCACAGAAGCTAGAGCAGATATGGGAAATGTGGGTGGAGTTCCGTTGACTGCTGCTCCTAAGCCATTAACTCTAGGGCTGGGACTTGGGGGTCTGAAGGAAAAAATAAAAATCATTATTTGTAATTTGATGATATGTGGAAAGATATAGTTGTATGATGTATTTGCTTGACCTCTAGCAGACATGAATGTAAACAACTTTAAAATCATTTTTTATTTTGCAGACATTCCGTTTTTTCTCGTTTGTTTTTGTATTATTTTTGTCGTTGTTTGATTATTTAGTTAATTTGTTTAGATTCTTTTGTTCGGGGTTGACTTGTCTTCATTTTCTATAATTTTCAAAAGCATTTCTTACACAGGGAGAAAGTCGATGGGTGCAGTGTCAGGTGTAGTTGGAGGGAAGGGGACTGTTCCTGGTGTTGATGGAACGAATGGTGCTGTCTCTGGTGTAGAAGGGGATTTAGGTGCTACTCGAGTATCTATTGGTGCTGTCTCGGGTGTGTAGCCCTCGAAGCAACTGGTACGGTAAAAATGGAGTTCTTAATCTAATTATCCTTTCTATATATTTGATAACGGGAGATTCTATTTTTTATACGGCAGAGAATGTAATTTACTGGAGGTGATATTTCCGGCAAAATATGGCTATTAATCAATTCGTATTTTGTCTTCTTTCTTTCTTTCTTCCCTGATCTTTTTCTTTCTCTCTTTATTCATTCATTCATTTATTGGTTTGTTTGTTTGAATGATTTTGGGGGGCATGAAGTCACGATACGAATGTTTTTTCCATATTAACAAGTCAACACCTTTTTTTCTTAAAGGTGTAAGCCTACATTTCACTTTAACCTTACCACGATATACGAGGAGTCTGGTCAGAGGCAGGTGTACAGATGGAGGGCTGCCAAGTCAGATCCTGAAAAGACACGAAAAGCCGTTTAATCTTTAAGCACTTTTATTTAAAGTTGAGTCATTAATGACTTTTTTGTCTTCAGGTAAGCAAGCTATTGTTTTTGTTCTCATATTTCTTTCATCATTAAAATGGGGAAAATATTTACCTGGAGATCGCCGAGAGCAGTGTCTCTCTGAAGTCTGGCTTCAGCCAGCTCTAACTCCAGGACCTGGTTCTTCATGGCAGTGTCCAGATATTTGTCCTCTATCACCTTGGCCCTCTTTTCTGCTACTCGCCTTCTATCCTCCGACTCTGTCACCAGACAGCTGATGTTCTTCAGGATATCCCCACAGTCTCCACTACCCCCAACACCAAGCTGAGATGCGACGCTCTGCAAAGGATAAAGGAAAAAACATTAAACAAGAATGTTTTAGAATTATTCTACTGTACATTTAAAATGTTATTACTAATAAAAATGATCTCTCGTCGAATTAAATCCATTCATTTAACGACTAATTTTCTTATACTGATAATTATTCTATGAAGACTATTATTATTCGATAACATTTATTTCTTTGTTATGTCAAGGTCCTTATGATATACGATGTATGCTTACGACAAGCTGCTGATGAAGTTGTTGTTTCTCCAATGAGTTCTGCATGGATTGCAGAAGCAGCTTGCCAGTGAGATCATGGACAGCTGATGGAGGTGAGGGAGAAGATGGGGAGAATATCGTGTCTTGGGAAGACCAGCACAGCTTCTGTTTACACGAAGAAACAAAGCCAAGCACTTTCATTTCCAGTGAAGATTTAAATGAAAGAAAACGCTTTGTCTTAATTTTAAATATTATTATGCCCGTAGCATTATATGTTTTTTTTTCTTCAGTTTATACTATTCCTCAAAAAACAATATCTTATTAAGCTCTATATAGCTTCTATACTTCTATGGTAATACTCATCAACGCCTGTTCAGCATCTAGATGAGGGTAAAGCATAGAGTTGTTATATACATCTCTATGCGATACAGTTCCTGAAAAGGGAACTAAATTGTTTCAAGAGCCACTTTGAATGTAAAGCTTATTTATATTTATTTCGTAGTTTAACTAATTATTAATCAGCTTTAAAAATCTGATTTTCATCATTTTTGTAATTTGACTTGCTTGACTATCATTATTTAAGCTATGTTTGTTATTTTCTTGCTTACATCCTGGGGGATAGCCATCGGTTGTCTGGTGGCAACGGGAGAAGCTGACCCGATACAGGGTAAAGGTTTTCCCAGGACATAGGGATGTGGAGAACGAATACGTCCGATACAATACATCTCTTAAATCTCTATATTCACAGCTAGAATATAGATACTATGATCTAGCAGAAGAGAAAAGGAAAGACGAATGACTGATAAAAAGGAGATCGTATACAATTATAAAGTTGATGAAAAAAGATATCATTACAATGCATTACAGTACCCATAGAAACACTGTGTATTATTAGCCCGGGTATAGGATTCACGTGTGTTATCTACAGTTTGCGATGCAAACGACATTTTGTTTTCGTGGAAAAGTGACCATTATTTGGTGCCCTATAAGATTCAGTTTTCTCTCATTTTTCTTCAAACTCACTTAAGTCATTCTATGTCATAATATACCAATACAATACTTACCTGGATTTTCGAAAAGAATGCACTATAAAGTCGCAAAATAGTCGAAAATCGCCAAAAAAATGACCGAGATATCTCAAAATCGCAAGTTGCAAGAGAGATATGGTTTGTTTACATTATATTGTTATACTAGGGCGTGGTCACTATGGTGGAGACGCGCATCATATTACGCAAGCGCGCGCATGGGTGTGCTGAGTGTGCTGAGCTTCTCATGAGGTAAAATCTTTAGCAGAGAAAAAGCTGCTTTTATTTGTTTTCATACATTAAAAAAAAATTATGTTTAGAAAATGCAATACTCTTTATTTCTTAGTTCCTTTTTATACTACCGTTAGACAGGTGGTCATAAAGTTAAAAGTCTCTTGCGACCTGTTTACGCTCCAAAGTATATTATGGCTTCTTCACCCCCGTTCATATTTTCAGTGGTCCACGCCCTAAAATTGCGCAGAGGAGGACGCCCACAACGCGCGCCCTGAATGTTTCCAATGACATTATCCAGAATATGACGTCATTAGAATCTCACTTCAATCATGAAGCTTTCACTTCTACTTCTACTTCTACTTCTATGGTGATACTCATCAACGCCTGTTCAGCATCTAGATGAGGATAAAGCATAGAGTTGTATAATAATTATACAGCTCTATGCGGTACAGTTCCTGTAATATCCGTTCCTTTTTGTATACAACAATTTGTAGCATGTCTTCTATCCTCTTCTAATTTACTATTTCTCTTAAATTTATCTGATATTAAACTTGCACATAATATGGCAAAAGGTTGATGGCCCTCTCAAAGATAACCAGTCGAAAAATACCAAGAACCGGCAATGAACATTGTCCAATCACAATGTGCCTTTCTCGCATCGCAGGTAGTTGCTATATGTAACTTTCAACCAATCACATCTCGTTTCTTTGATGACGTATGTCGTCTGAAAGAGCCAGCCCTGTTGCCGATGAAGAGAAACAGTTCAATTACTGCACAGTATACCTTTATCATCTGTATATACAAACCAATCAAAGGTTTATAGCACTTATTCAAAATTGTAGAACTACGTTTTTATCCTCGATTAAAAGCCCCTTTTAATGAAATTAACAGAGGCGTTAAAGGTCTTTGATGCTTCACGCTCTATATTAGTCAGTTTCTATATTAATTCCGTCCATAATAATTTGTTTATTTTTTTCCCTTTTCGTTATGTTTATTGAGTACTGATGTTGCAGACCAAACACTTGCAAAGAGAATGAGAATATTGCACGGAGATTACATCGTGATTAATATCTTTTCCAGTCCATTTATGGTATCTCATCCCCAACATCTTGATTTAAAGTTATCTTCAACATCACTGGCGTACCTGAGGGGGGGCAAGGGGGGCAGAGGGCCCCCTGACGGGCTCCAGGGGAAAAAGGAAAAGGGGGAAGGGGAAAGGAAAAAAAGGGGAAAGAGAAAAAAGTGAAAGAAAAGAAAAGAAAGGAAAGAAAAGATAAAGAAAAACGGAAAAGGGGAGAGAAAAAAAAGAAAAGAAAGAAAAGAAAGAGAAAAAAGGAAAAGGAAACAAAAGGAAGAAGAAGAGAAAAGGAAGAAAGAGGGAAAAATAAAAGGAAACAAAAATGGGGAAATTATTTTTAAAAAGACCATGGCCGTACGCACGGGGGGGGGGGGAGGCAGTTGACCCCAGATATTTTGAAAACGTATAGTTTTTTTCCTGAAAATGTTTAACAAAGCTCACAAGTAGTGAAGGCCTATATACCAAATCCTTCAATTCTACATTTGAAAATGCAAAAGTACCCTCATGACCAGTTTGGTCGCTCGAACTCCCTTCACTCCTTTTGCTTTTGAGTTTCTTCAAAAACTTGTATGCATCTTTCCCCCTCCCCCATCAGAAAAATATTCCGCATACGGCAAAGAAAAAGACAAATGAAAATAGGAAAATATAAGTGATATAACAAATTCGACACTCTTCGCTGGCGCGAGCTGCTTGCTAGCCTATTTTGTATTAATTGTTTTCACTTGCTCGTCCACCTGAAAAAAGAAAAAGATTAGCATTGCCAAGAATACAATTGTCTGCCCCGACTGGCCCCGACCTGCAACCATGGCAACCATAACCCCAATTTATGTACCAAATGTTACTAAAAGAGACTAATTCATTTTTTCTCGCTCGCTACGCTCGCTCGCGAGTAAATGAAATAGACATTGCTTTGAAAACAATTGGGCCAACCCTTAATGAACTGGAACAATATCATTAAAAATGGAAGTGTTTTTTCGCCCTCTCGCCAAAAAGGAATTGATATCGTGTTAAATGCGATTGCGCCCATCCCGACCTGCACCAATAAAAACAAGTTTATGTATTAATTTCTATTAAAAGAGAATTGATTTTTTTTGCATCGCTATGCTCGCTCACCAAAATGGAATTGACCTTTCTAACAAAATATGTGCGCCCCCTTGCCTGCAACGAAAATTCCAGTAAATAAGTACCGAACGTTATTTTGAGAGATATTGTTTCCTCGCTCGCCAGAATTGATGAATTGATTGATTTTAGTGATTGATATATGAGTTGATTGGTTTTTTGTTTTACCCTCTCTTGCTACGCTGTCTTTACAATTAACATCGCTAACAAACATGCTCACCCCAACCTACAACAAATTACCAGTTGATAATTATGTACCAGACGTTAATCAAAGAAAATTTGGTTTGCTCGCTAAAATATACGCTCCCTCGCCAATATGAAATTAACATCACCTTAAACATGATTGTGTAAGCCCCGACGTGCAACAAAAAACCTGAAAATTATGCACCAATCATCATTAATTTTGTTTTGCCTGCCCACCAAAATGGGATTGACATTGGCTTAAACACGATTGTACCCACCTCCGACCTGCAACAATGAAACAAAGTTTATGTACCAACATATGGCTCCGGTTAGTCTCATTTCACAACGCCCCCTATCGTCAGAGCATGATCTGAGTCGGCAGCCTAACATGTTAGCCTATGGACGTTTTTTTAAAAAAATCGTTAAAAATTCATTTTTTGTTTAAACGAAAAGCACATCCACCCCGACGTACGTTATCACTAGCTCTTTCATTGGAGCCCTCATGTCTCATTGACTTTTGAAAGTTCACCCACCGTAATTTTTCAAAATAGGTTGCAAGCTCGTCATTGCCTATAATACACATGTGAAACAAGTCTAACATCTGACTCAGTTTACCAAGCGATTTGAAGATTATAGGTCGAGCACACGAAACATAAAAAGCATGAATTATCATAGATCACTTCTGCCTATTTCATTATGTCCATTTAATCCAACCCCCCACCGTAATTTTTCCATTTAGTAAAAGCAAACATTTTGCCGAGTTTAGCAAAAACATGAATATTCATGAACGGTCAGACAATATAGCCTTTATAGTACGTAACGTATAGTGAATGGAATGGGCGATGATCCGTTCAGGAGGCAGAGGTCAGTGGTTTGTGCTGGCAACAGGCGCGTACGCAGGGGGGGGGGGGGGGGGTTTGGGGGGTTAAACCCCCCCTTTGGTATTTTTATGTGTATAAACCCCCCCTAAAAAACCCTAAAACCCCCCCCCTTTGGGATTTTTTTTTTTTTTTTTTTTTTTTTTTAAAATTATTATTTAAAAAAAAAAAAAAAAAAAAAAAAAAAATTCCCATGGATGACCTAAACAAGTGACCTCACCCCCCCCCCAACGGAGCAACATGTCAAATTTTCAAATTTCGAGACCAAAAAAAAAAAAAAAAATGTCCTCTTACCCCCCCCCCCCCCCCCCCCCCCCCCCCCCCCCCCCCCCCCCCCCCCCGCTTATTCAGCGGCTAGCTGAGTCGTTGCGAAATTTTCGGCCCGATTTATAAATGTTAAAACCCCCCCCTTGAAAAAATCCTGCGTACGCGCCTGGCTGGCAATGTTCACGCGAGCGAAAATGAGACAATCGGAGCAATATGTTCATTGAGGACTGAACCAAGTTTAATTGGCAATTATTAAAAGGAGAAGCGATTTTGTTTTCTTGCTCGCTACGCTCGCTCGCCAAAATGAAATTAACATCGCTAACGTGCCCGCCCTAACCTGCAACAACTACGGTAGTTAATAATTATGTACCAAACATTATTCAAAGAAGTTTTGGTGTGCTCGCTCGCCAAAACGGAATTAACATCACCTTAGACATGATTGTGTAAGCCCTGACCTGCAACAAAAAAACCGGAAATTTATGAACCAATTATCATTACAAAAATTTTGCTCGCTCGCCAAAATAGAAATAACATCGCTTTGAATAATCATGTCCCTGACATGGATCAATGAAATCAAGTTTATGTACCATGTTCTCACCGTGGAGAAGTGATTTTTTCGCTCGCTCGCTACGCTCGCTATAGCTCGTGGAATTATGTGCCCACTACTGACCTGCTACAATATCATTAAAAAGAGAAATGTAGGGGGAGTTGCCTGCCCGCCAAAATGGGATTGAAATTGCCTTAAACACGATTGTGCCAGCCCCGACCTGCAACAATGAAACAAGTTTTATATAGCAATTCATTAAGAGAAAGGTGTATTTTCGCTCGCTAGCTAAAATGGGTATAAAATCACCCTAAACACAATATTGTTCCCGCACCCGGCATGGGACAATTATTGGACCAAGTTTAAGTGGCAATTATTAAAAATAAGGGATTTTTTTCTTGCTCGCTACGCTCGCTTGCAAAAATGAAATTAACGTGGCTAACAAATAAATGTGCCCACCCCGACTTGCAACAATACCGGTTTATATACCAAACGTTACTTAAATATATTTTTTGCCCGCTCGCTCGCCAGAAGTAAAAATTAGCATCGCCTTTTTTGTTTTGTTTCGATCGCTTGCCCCCCCTGACGGAGTACCCCAGATACGCCACTGTTCAACATGTTAAGTATGTTTCTGAAGCGCATTATTTTGCAACGAGTTAAAGAGTAGCAAGTGACATGAACAGTGTTTAAGCTATATTACATTGATGAAATTAAAAAGGTAAAATTTCACAAAAAGTATATCTGGCGGTGAACCAAGGAAGAAGCATGATAAACAATAATTGGAGGAGAATGGTAATTAATAAATGAAACGAGGAAAACACAAATTGAACACTTATTAACATAAGGCCAATATGCATTCAATATATATCAGATAATCAGGAGAGGAGGGAGGAGGAGAGAAAGGAGGGGAAGAAGAAGAAGACGAGGAAGAAGAAGAAGAAAAAGAAGAAGAAGAAGAAGAAGAAAAAGGAAGAGAAGAAGAATACAAATAAGATAATCATAAGAAGAATGAAAATAAGAAGATGAAGAAGAAGAAAAAGAAGAAAAAGAAGGAGAAGGATAAGAAGAAATGGAAGAATGATAAGAAGAAGAGGAGGAGAAAGAAGAAATGTGAAAACAAAGGAAAATGAAAGATTCGAATTAATAAGAGTCTGAATATCAGTGGAAAGAAAAAAAATCGTAAGGAGAAAAGAAAAGGAAAATTAATTAATACAAGATAAAAAGGAGAACCCAAACAAATGAGGAGTAAATAGTCAAGTAAGACAGAGAGAAGAATTATAGAAATAAAGAAAAGATATCACTCTCAGAGGGATGAAAAAGTGATTTTAATATCGGACATCGTGCTATCCAATCTATCCCAAACCCGGACATCCCCGTGTTAATGAACGCAAAGTCCACCCCTCAATCTTGTCCATCCCATCCCAAACTTGCTTTTGTTAGGATTCTAATACCAAGAAGGGTGCGTTGTATCTGGTTGAAGAGATCACATCCGATTGAGGACTACAGTACCCCAACTCACTTCCAATATTAACCCGGCTCAAAGTCATGTTATTAAATCAAAATCCATCCCCCGCTCCTCCCCGCAGTATGTGGGGAAAATTGCTCTCAGTCGCTTGAAATTAGCTAAGGCCCGTTTAATGATGGGGGGAAAAGGGGACACTTATCAGGAAAGAAAAGGATCATGTGCCAAAGTACACAGAGTAATTATCAGAGGTGAAAATGGGGCACTTCTTACACCCACAAGGGATGAAAAAAGTCGACGAAAAAGGGGCCCCTATCAGATTTTGATAGGGGCATTTATAAGATATTATTATATATTGTTAAAAGAGAAATTATCAGAGGTGAAAAAAACCACTTATCGCACATGGAAAGGGGCACTTGTAATAAAGGAAAATTTGCATAAGTTAAAAGAAAACGGGCATCGATCAGATTTTAAATAATAATAGTAATAACACGATATTTGTATACCGCAAATTGCCTCTAAGCGGTTTAAAAGGAAAATAGTTGATAAGTATAGGAAAACAGAAATTGCATTACAAATTACATCAATTCAGTTTAAAGCATTGTTTTAAATTTATTTAAAGAACACGTATTTAAAGGGGCATGTATTTAAAGGGGCATTTATCAGAGGTGAAGGGGGCACTTATCTGAAGTGAAAATGAGTAACTTCTCGTACCTGAAAAGGGTCATTTACCAGCGAAGGGGCACTTATGAGAAGGGGAAGGGGCTCCTTTTTATGGGGCACTTATCATTAAGAAAACGGGCACTTATTAGAAAGGAAAAAGGGCAAATGTGAAAATACAAGGTGCGCTTATCCGAGTTGAAATGGGGGTAGTTATAATAGGAAGGGACACTTCTTACAAAGGAAATGGGGCAATTGTCAAATTTAAAGAGGCACCTCTCAGATTCAAATAGGACAGTTATCAGAGGTGAAGGGGGCACTGATCAAAGGTGAAAAGAGGCAATTCTCGTACCTAACTAGGGACACTTACTAGAGATTAAAAAGGGCACTTATCAGAATGGAAAATGGACACTAATTGCAAAAGAAAATGGGAACTTGTCGAAGGAAAAGGGGGTTGAAATGGGGAAAGGGACACTTTTATAAATTAATAGGGGCACTTGTCAACGTAAAAGGGGCTCTATTCATATGTAAAAAGGGGCACTTCTTAAAAAGTTAAAGGGGCACTTTGCCCCCCCTGCCCCCCCCCCGGAGGGACGCCTCTGATATTCACCATTATCATAGAAACCACAGCATAGGTGACCTCTATATTGAACCAAATTTTGGATCCTTCTTTATGTTTGCATGTCTTTTGTGTTTTCGCCGCAGAGGACGCTACAGCTGTCGCCATTTTGCGTTGTCAATGTAAACTACCGGCCGAGGTTCAGATAAGGTGTGAATAATTGACGTTTACAATCCAAACATTTGTTGTGACAGGCCTGTTCGTTAGTGTTAGATGAAGAAAAAGTAATATGTCATTTGGTGAGGTAGGTTACTTTGGCATTTTCTTTCCTAATTCGTCATGTAAACACGTTTAACAAAATGTCACTCGTTCATTCGTCATAGTTTTCTGACGGTACCTAATTCAACGGAGCTGAGGCCCGCCTTGATGCGGAGCTGATCGCTCGCTGAGTGCTAGGAGCGCGGCGGGAGCTCAGCTCTGTACTATAGAGGTCTAACAGTTACTATTGATCTTCTCTGCGGAGTCCGCGCCGTCTCTTCTTATTTTTCCCGAATGGAAATATGATATGCTTCACTTTAGGCCTGGCTTAGGTAGCTAGGTAGACCGAAAATGTCTGTCTCTTTCGTTTGTTAGCCTCTGATTATTGGGTAGGGGTTGGCTCCTCTTCAGATTTAGAGACAGAAACCGACCATATCCCTCCTGTGCGGGTTCGGTGGAGTGGATCTCACCACCAAACTTATGCCCAAATATTTATATAATATTGACTGGCCTTGTCGAGGGAGATTCAACATATGTTTCCCAAACTAGACTCACATTTGCCCCGAGTGGCCAAGTTAGGGACGAGGGCAACAAGATTGTGAGTCTTGTGAGGGCAATTATGTGGTACTGGTACTGGTAGGTCTATCTCCCTAAAGACAAGTTAAGTCGGTCAATATTTTTATTGTTATCCAAATCAGACATCTAGAGCAAATACATAAATCAACCATGACAATCTCAAAGAACTGAACAAACTTTGTCAAACCTGCACTGTGCATCCAGCTGCTTTACAAAATTGTTGATACACTGCAAACAGTGTGCCTTTGTTGTGATTGTTATTACGTCACAACAGAGTGCCTGCAAGGTGCGCAGGTTCTCGTATGCTTAATAGATGCGCAATGAAAATGACAAAAGGGTCCTGAGGCGCTATATCCATGGGTCTATAATAATGTAATGTTACCTTTTGTTTCTATTGTTATTTACAGATTTCAGTCCATGGTAATTTTCAAGTAACAAGTAACAAGTAAGCTGTCAAGGGGCCATTTTAGCAGCACATTTTACAAAATATATACTGAGGATTCTTGAGGAGTTGGTAGTTTCACCGGAAACATTGCCATAGTGTGAACACACCAACATCCACCCAAACAGCTGTCAGCTGAACATGCCCTATCTGTACGCACAAGCAACATATTGACCTGTTCATGCATGCACCAGAGATGTTCAGACATGGAAGATATGAACGCTAACATGATGGGGGCTTATGAGAAGCCTCTCTCCCTCTGGCGCTTAGTGGAGGAGTTGGTGTCACATGGAGAAAGACCAGACATCAGAGATATTCTTGGCTCTTCCCTTGTCGAGCAGAGTCTGGAACTGCATGAAGAGGTAATAATCATCCCCCCCCCTGCTTTTGGGGAAAAAGAAATGACATGGAAAAAAAAAGCCTTACCAGTATGGTAGTTGCTAAATACTGAATACCGCCATACGGAAAAAAGAAGAATAAAGCTTCTGTTATATATTGCTAAGTTTTTCAAACAACAATTGATAAAACCTTGATGTTCCTTGTTCCTCAGCTATTGTTTTGAACAATATGAATATTTGTGTAATTTGTCATTTGAAATTGTTTTGATCATACACACGAATGAACCTGAAAATAGCGCAGTATTTATTATGAAGTTCTCCCGAAATAAGTCAACTGAACACAATATACAGGTTCTTCTCTTATATATTGCATGGTATTGTGTTTTTTGTGTGTAAATATCAATGTTCATTCATGGATGAAAATATCTATATACTGCATGATGTTACGACTAAGAGTGCATCATCTCTGTGTGATTTAAACCCAGAGCTTTTAAATTTATGTTCATGTGGGATTATTTGACCAATGATTTGGTTTAACTTAAAAGCTTCAATCTTGAAGCTGTTTATGAAGTTGTGTAGCCCAGATGCAAGTGCATGTTCTTATTATCTGGGCTTGTTGAAATGGGCATCTATCTGCCTTACAAACATACATATGTAATGGGATAAAGAATCATAGTTTCATGAGATTTATAGATTTGGCCAAAATTAATGAATATAATGATGTTATTTTGATGTACATTGATAAGATGGGAATTTATTAAATGTTCATGACATATAAATTTATTATTAAATCCTGTCAGCAGTTAAAATACAGTTTACATGGTTATACAGTCAAACCTGCTTTAGTGACCACCTGCCTATAAAGGCCACTTTTCTTGTCTCCCTTGGATGGTCTTTATAGACAGGTTTCACTGTAATTACTTGCAATGCTATACTTCTAATTCAGGTTGATAATCTGCTGAGCATATGGCAGGACTATCGGGCAGAGACGGAAGAAGACATCCCGGCATCCCCCGTCAACGTTCTTCCGGAGCCCCCTGGGATGAGAGATTACCTTAAGACCCACATCAGAATGCTCCTGGAGAGTGTGAGGGAGAGGGCAAAGGACGAGGGCAGGTAAGAAATTGGTTGGGATAGGGAAGGGGGTGGCAAAACCAGTTGAAACCAGTAGGCAACTGGTCAACTGGTACCAGTTAAAACCAGTAGTCAACTGGTACCAGCTGAAACCAGTACATTCAACTGGTTTTTAATATGGATATTGAAACAACGCTAACTGGGACCAGTTGAAAAACCAGTTGCAAAACCAGTTGACATCTGGGACCAGTTGTATTTCCAGTTGATTTACCAGTTGAGACCAGTAATCAACTGATATTGTAATAAACAATAATCAATATTGCCATGATTTTTTGGCCACCAACGAGACAATTTTATTTTAACTCTTGCAATTACCCCATCACAAAGATCCTTTGAAGTGGATAGGGAAGGGGGCGGATACTTTTCAGCCAACCAAAGACCGCCCTTGGCAGGTGTTTCATGGGGGTATTGGGGAGAGCAGAACGCCATTATCAATATGAAATGCAATGTGTTGAACAATTCTTCTTTTCTAATCCCAATTTTAATTTCTTGAGAATTTTCGGTGAATTTATTGGATTCTTTTACATGATTTTAAACAATGCAGCTACATGTATGTGTAATCTTTGTTTATCACAAGGAATGTTCTTTCAATAAACTGAAAAGAAAGAAAAATGATTGAAGATACAAGAGAGCCAGAGGAGTTGAAACCCATAGCTGCATGCCCAAATTTAACCGTTTGGCTTGTTCAGAAATTGAGGGGGTAGTATAAGACTTAAATCAAATAATAGTAGTAGCAGATTTCAGTGCGAGGGCTAATCTCCCACAAGGGCAAAGTACAGTGCAATCTATATCTAGTATACAAGCCTTTTAAGGTTTCTCTGATAATGATTATTTTTATTCTTAGAGGTACTTTTTGAACATTTGGGAAGTCTTTCCTAATTGCAGTCATATTCAGCCTAAATCTTTAAAAAAGTATATAAGTTTTGAATGAGCTTGGAAAAGAAAAGAGATTTTTTTTTCTATAGCGTAAAATTTTAATGTATGTGAAATGATGATGATCCACCTCCTGTGTATTGATAAGAGTAGAGTTATGGTGCGATGCTGTATCAAGGTAAAATAGATTGATTGATTATGGAAATAGATTATGTGCATTTCGCTATCGATACACATAGTTCTAAGATTCCTATATGAATCGAGCCTCGTTCAGATATGACGCGGCAAAACCGTGGCGTTTTTTTCCACAAGATGACGTAAAGTGAAAAACGTTTCACATGTGCACATATCTGTATCTATAATAACACACAGCTCAGTGAAGATGTGCAGGATCGTTGTCGCTAGCATTTATATGTAAAAAAAACCTGCAGCATTTTTCTTGGGGGGCGGCAGTTCACCGTAGCATATCTGAACGAGTCTTTATGTTTATTTCATTGTAGAGATGTGGATGGACTCCTTTCAAGGCACAACAGTGACGTCCTGGATTATGTTAGTGATGACCTGCCAGGAAGTAAGAACCAAAAACAGTTATTGTTTGACAATCAAGTTTAAAATGATAATAATAATATATGAGATTTGTAAGGTGCAACGTACGTTTACTCGAAATCAAATAAGGTGCACTTGTGGGAAAAAAAAAGAAGAGAGATCACATTTAAGCATCAACATTCTAAAGGAAGGAACGAAAGTAAGATAGAACATACACAAATGACAGAAGAATTAATATTATACAACTCACTCCTAGATCCTAAGCGAATGATTGGTCATGCGCGGTCAAGTGTGATTCATTTTACTGAGACTTATCCCATGTTTTTTTCAAGAAAAAGCATGCAATAGTTTCCAGTGCTATCTAACTTTTTGTTATACAGGATCTCTATGGGCGCAGCATGCATGAACCTCTTACTCGTAGGCGGTTCATGCATACCCATACGCAGGCTGCGCGCACGCGGGCTCTGTTGTTTAAAACCAGTAACCGGGGCAACAAGATTATTTGTCAGCCATACTGTCAGGAAATAATCTTGAATGAATTCTTTTTACATCAAATAACAATGATCTAGGAGTATGCTGTAGTGACCACCTGTCTACAAAGGCCACATTTGTTGTTTCCCTTGAAAATAGTTTCTCATTGAATCATGTACTAAAGGAACCTGTCTACAAAGACCACTTTTTGTGTTTCCCTTGGGCGGTCGCTATAGACAGGTTTGACTGGTATAATTCAAGTGATGCATGTTTTCATTCGTTCATTATACGACCTATCCGCCCTCGTTAAGGCCATGTGCATCTATCACACTCGACCTGGCGGCTTTGTGCGATAGATACACACGACCTCAACTTGAGTGCGGATAGATCGTATAATGAACTCATGCGCATGCAAGCCATGCATCATTTGTAAATATAAATATGCTGAATTAAATATATTAGTTTTAAGATAATTTTTAAACTCTTCAACTGATTTTGCAGGATGGAATGAAACACCCTTTTTCCTAGTCATTGATTGGTTGTATAAGTACTATCACTGATTTTATAATTGCACTATCTTGATAGTCAGGTGGGCTGAAGTAGATTGCAAAAAAAAAAAATAATAATAATAATAATAATAATTAAAAAAATATATATATATAAAAAAAAAAGTTAAAAAAAAAAAAAAAAAAAAAATATAAATAAAAAGTGAAATATACATATAATATTATAATTTGTTAATGATTCTTTGGTCTGTTTGTAGATACTAGTCCAGGGATGACCCTCCAGAGACCTGGCAGCTCTATGAGTAGTAGAGATGGAAGAGAGACTCCCATGAGAATGACACCAAGCAGTGACAGTGATGGGTAAGTCGGGTATAACCCAGCTCCAGCATCGTCAATAAAGAGTTGGGGGCAGGCAATAATAGTTTTAGAGGGAGGCTTAACCCTACATAGCCTGGGGGAGAGGCTTAAGAACCCCCTCCCCCTCTACATTTGTTGTGATTAATTTTTAACACAGAAGAATCTTGCGCTGAAATTTTATGACTTTTTTCTTTGGAGTCTTGCGCATCTTTTGAAACAAATTTGTAGAAAATCAGGCCTACCATTTTCTCTTTGGGTGTCAGCCCGAAAATCGCTAATTTTCGTAATTTATTTACAAAACATAAGGAAATATAAATTTTCAGCTTTGACTTTAAACATCTTTCTAAAAAATCTTTATCATTCTCAGAATGTCAGCCACCTCTACAGTGAGTGACCAGGTGGACTCTGTCAAAGACCAACTCAACATACTACGGATAGATGAGGTGACCAGCCAACTCAGGTATGCTCATTTGCCTTTTGCTAGTACTGTTAATGTAACAACATATTGGGAAAGTGGTTTCTACTCCAGTCACAATCTATTTAAAATGGACACCAGCCTATTACAAATGTTGGTAATATTGAAACATTGGGACTATTATTGCACGAAGCTGTAATTTCTTACCACTGAAAATGATTGCCTCTCGCCTAATGCTAAATTTTCCAGGGGCATTATGATTAAAAATTATGTACAGCTTCATTTCTGAAAGAGACTATTTTCTAGGTTATTAGATTTTTTTTTGAAATTTGATTTGATATGATTTTGATTTGCTTTGCTTTACTTATCTATTCAAACATAAATATTCATCCATCTGTACTATTTTGGCTAGGAGGGATTAGACCACCCAGGAAGGTCACTGACAGGTGGCTATCTCATCAACTCAGCTCTCAATTAGCACAAGAAAAAGAGGATCATAGGGGACCAATGGTCACCGATTAGGCATTGCTTTCTATGTAGAGGGAGCAAGTAGCTACAAGTAGTACAGTGGGCCTTTAATTGGACAAATGACAATATCCATTTTTTTGTGGAAGTACAGTACATGTATAGAAAAATTTGAGAAAAAACAATCAGTTACATTCTGAATGCATAATCAATTTCCGGTACAGGAATCAGATAAATATGATATTGGAGGGCTATAGCCTAAGCATGAAGCTTGATGTGTTTGCAACTACGAAATAAGTATAATTAAAAGGAAGAGAGTGGCTTGCTAAGAAAGATAGTGAAAATGGGCAGATTGCCGGTTTTCAAAGTACAACAATAGTTTTTGCCTTATTACTTCATGTTAATGATAATAATATTGTTCATTAAGGAGCGCTTATAATAAAAAGTACCATAGCGTTACAAAATGTGAAGAGAACCATGAAATACATAGACTCATAAAAATAGATTAATCTAATAACGCTCTTTCCTTTGTAGGTCCATGTTAGAGGATGAGATCCAAGGCCAATGATTAATCTATTAAGGCTCTTTCCTCTGTAGATCCTTGTTATAGGATGAGATCCAAGGCCAAAGATTAATCTATTAAGGCTCTTTCCTCTGTAGATCCATGTTATAGGATGAGATCCAAGGCCAAAGATTAACCTGATAAGGCTTTTTCCTCTGTAGATCCATGTTATAGGATGAGATCCAAGGCCAAAGATTAATTTATTAAGGCTCTTTCCTCTGTAGATCCATGTTAGAGGATGAGATCCAAGGCCAAAGATTAATCTATTAAGGCTCTTTCCTCTGTAGATCCATGTTATAGGATGAGATCCAAGGCCAAAGATTAATCTATTAAGGCTCTTTCCTCTGTAGATCCATGTTATAGGATGAGATCCAAGGCTAAAGATTAATCTATGAAGGCTCTTTCCTCTGTAGATCCATGTTAGAGGATGAGATCCAAGGCCAAAGATTAATCTATTAAAGCTCTTTCCTCTGTAAATCCATGTTAGAGGATGAGATCCAAGGCCAAAGATTAATCTATTAAGGCTCTTTCCTCTGTAGATCCATGTTATAGGATGAGATCCAAGGCCAAAGATTAATCTATTAAGGCTCTTTCCTCTGTAGATCCATGTTAGAGGACGAGATCTCCCAGCTTCTGAAGGATACAGTGTTCCTCCAGGAATGCCTTGAAGATGAGAGTGATTTCAGGAGCCAGTCTAGAATGTCGATAGTCATCAGAGAGCCTTCAATACAAGGTAAGAAACCAACCTCTAGATCAACCGCTGACCAGTAGGAACCAACCTTTAGATCAACCACTGACCAGTAGGAACCAACCTCTAGATCAACCGCTGACCAGTAGAAACCATCCTTTAGATCAACCACTGACCAGTAGGAACCAACCTTTAGATCAACCGCTGACCAGTATGAACCAACGTTAATTTAGATCAACCGCTGACCAGTAGGAACCAACCTTGAGATCAACCACTGACCAGTAGGAACCAACCTCCAGATCAACCACTGACCAGTAGGAACCAACCTTTAGATCAACCACTGACCAGTAGGAACCAACCTTTAGATCAACCACTGACCAGTAGGAACCAACCTTTAGATCAACCACTGACCAGTATGAACCAACCTCTAGATCAACCACTGACCAGTAGGAACCAACCTTTAGATCAATCGCGGACCAGTAGGAACCAACCTTTAGATCAACCGCTGAACAGTAGGAACCAACCTCTTGATCAACCACTGTCCAGTAGGAACCAACCTTTAGATCAACCGCTGACCAGTAGGAACCAACTTCTTGATCAACCACTGACCAGTAGGAACCAACCTTTAGATCAACCGCTGACCAGTAGGAATCAACCTTTAGATCAACCGTTGAACAGTAGGAACCAACCTCTTGATCAACCACTGACCAGTAGGAACCAACCTTTAGATCAACCACTGACCAGTAGGAACCAACCTTAAGGTCAACCACTGACCAGTAGGAACCACCTCTAGATCAACCACTGACCAGTAGGAACCAACCTTTAGATCAACCGTTGAACAGTAGGAACCAACCTTTAGATCAACCACTGACCAGTAGGAACCAACCTTTAGATCAACCACTGGCCAGTAGGAACCTAGCTTTAGATGAACCGCTGACCAGTAGGAACCAACCTTTAGATCATACGCTGACCAGTAGAAACCAACCTCTAGATCAACCCCTCACCAGTAGGAACCAACCTTTAGATCAACCACTGACCAGTAGAAACCAACCTTTAGATCAACCACTGGCCAGTAGGAACCAAGCTTTAGATGAACCGCTGACCAGTAGGAACCAACCTTTAGATCATACGCTGACCAGTAGAAACCAACCTCTAGATCAACCACTCACCAGTAGGAACCAACCTTTAGATCAACCACTGACCAGTAGAAACCAACCTCTAGATCAACCACTGACCAGTAGAAACCAACCTTTAGATCAACCGCTGACCAGTAGGAACCAACCTCTAGATCAACCGCTGACCAGTAGGAACCAACCTTTAGATCAACCACTGGCCAGTAGGAACCAAGCTTTAGATGAACCGCTGACCAGTAGGAACCAACCTTTAGATCATACGCTGACCAGTAGAAACCAGCCTCTAGATCAACCACTCACCAGTAGGAACCAACCACTAGATACAAAAAATGTACACACATGGTTGTCTCCAGTGCATGCATAACACCCTGAAGTCTTGCTCAGATAGTAGTAAATCAAGTCTTTATTAGAGATCATGTACACACAAAAACCAGGCCCGTCAACCCAGTGGGTCAGGCGGCAGGTTATAATGAACAATATATACAATAGCAAAGTACATTAACAATAACAATACAAGTTACAGTGTAATAATATATGTGATAACAAGGAGCACCGGGATAGAGCGAAAGGGAAAAGGAAGATGTGAAAAGGAGAAAAAGAGAAAAGGAGAGGAAACACAAGTGGTATAGTACAGGACAGGGTAAAAGAAGAAGATTGCAACATTATGATGAGGAAGGAAAGATCCCCATACATGATACTTATATGAATAGTGTATAATTGAATAGAGATAAATTGCGTATTACGGTAAATATTGTCATTTTGGTACAGAATGGTTACAAGTTCATTGATAAACAGGAAATGATGAAAAATTAATGTATATAGGTTGATAAATTAAAGGTATTGATCAAATTGCCATGCTGGCTCACGTCTACCCTGGAATATTACATAAGAACTAAAAAGAACGGCCTTCAATATTTCGTCCCTGGATTCCGGGTACCTAGTTGAGTTAGTGATATAACATGGTAAACTGTGGAATTTATTAAAATGATGATGTAAGTGTAATACGCTTCACATTTCTCTTATAACACAGGGCTAAGTTAGGACCTGTCATGCGCATGGGTGACATTCCTTTACACTTTATAACCAAACAAATAGAAATCCATGCTTTATACCACTTCATACAAAAACAAGCCAAGGGAATATCCCCATCCCTCCTTCCCCTCCCCCTCCCCTCCCCCCCTCCCCCCACCCATGGTGACATTGCCACCAACAAGGGTAATAAATGTGTCATTGCGTACATAGTTCCAACCTCAAAAATCCTCTTGGTCTTCAAAATCCACCTGTCTGATATGTTATAAGGCCATACTTCACTTATTTTGGACCTCAACCATTTGTTTGAAAGTTCAGGGAATGAACCGCTATACCTCGGCACTTCCACCTAACATGTCTTTATTGAGACTCATTCTCTTGTTTTTGTTGTTTTAATCTATTTTCTAGAATTGAAGGAGGAGAGAAAGAAGCTGGAAAAAGAGGTCCAGAGTGCCCCGCCCCCAACCTCTGTCAGTGTCATGAATTCTGTGAAGCCACGCAGCTTGACAAACTCACCCAAGTAAGTCCTACAAATTCACTTGTAATATACATATCTATAAGAATCATATCTACCTTATCATAGCTTGACATCATATAGCATATATTGCTCCTCTTTTTCTATCCTTTGATGTTAGGTCTCGCACGAAGAGTATTCACTTCAATCATACCAAATATTTATATTTTACATATGCCTCAATGCATTATACCTTAGTTCTGACCATATTAAGATTTGAAACTTACCTCTACCTATCTTTCAGTGGTTAGTTTAAGTTGAAATTTAGTTAAACTGTAATTTATCTAAAATTCAACTTATTGTATGCTCTTAGAGCAACCACATGTTTACACTGTATTTAACTCTTATCCTGCCGTAGTGAACACTTTGATTGATACTACACTCCCAAAATCAGCAGCAATATTTTTGTTATGGGTATGTAATTTTTGACCAGTGTACTGGTAACTATCTGTTGGTTTTCCTTGTAAATCCTATAGTTTCAGGTGGGAAAAGTGCCAAATATCATATGTAATGCAAAATCCCCTCCTCATTCAGAAAGAAATAGGAAGTTTTAAAACTAGGACTCTATCTCACTTTACCTTAAATATTATCATGTTGTCATTGTAGCCGGAGACTTCCAAGTCCTCTTAGTCCAACGACTCCTGGGAGTGCCAAGTTCCGTCCATCGCCCCCTCCTTCCGCTGGCAACGCCGGCAGAGCCGCGCCTGTCAAAGCAATCCACAAGCTCCCCACATCCCATCTTCCACCGGCACGCCGTGCCAGCGATACGCATCTCTCCACAGAAACAAACTCAAGTAGAACAGCCAGGGTTGGCACTAAGACATCTATACCGTCTAGGACTGAACTGTCTAATAAGCCAGGGTCCCCGATCCGTAGCTTGCGCGGTGCAGGGCCGGAATCACCAACAAGCATGCTACCGTCGCCACCGTCTTCGGCAAGGCCTCCTGCGGGCAGATCTGGGAGCGGGGGATCAGGGAGGTTAAGACAAAGGGTGCTTGATGCCAAGCAGAGCAGGTGATACCATGCATCATAGCGCAGGTGTGTTGTGTGTGATTCTACTCAAGTCTACAGAAGGAATCAGGAATCTGTGCTTCGCTGTTACCTTGCAGGTGTGTTGTGTGTGATTCTACTGAAGTCTACGGAAGGAACCTTGTTACCACCTTGCAAGTTCTTGAATGTGGACTCTACTGAAGTCTACTGAAGGAATCTGGAATCTGTGCCACGTTGTTTCCTTGTAGGTTCTTGAATGTGGACTCTGTCTGCTTGAACTTGTATGCTTGACAGAGACTTGATGTTACCATTTGTCCTACAGGTTGAAATGCACAGGGTACCAGAAGCAAACATGTGATGCTTACTCTCTTATACCACGGTACACATGTTATCATCAAAGTAAACAGGAATCATCTGCACAAGGTGATCATGCAGATTCGTTGATGTGGCATCCGTCTGGTAAATTATTGAGCCTTCTAGAAGTAAAGCAGAATTGTTTTGATCAGTAGCAGGAAAGGATCTTGCCAGGAGATAAAACCCTTGTTGCTGACATCAGAAAAAAAACTACCAAGGGTGAATTCCCCGGAGAAGGGTAATAAATACGTCAATGCCTAGTCGCTTTCCGCCTCCTGGGGGATGTCACAAGGCCCAAATGTACTCAGATTAGACCAATAGATATATCAGTGCATACTTCCAACCTGCAGATCTACCTTGGTTCTCTCAAATTGACCCCTAGGATACTGCAAAGACATAGCTCTGTCAATTTGGACTAAAGGTAGCAGTGAGGTTAAAGGTCACTAATCACTAAATAAACTGCCTCTGGATTGACCTGATCATGATATTTTTGCACTGACAAATTTGTTACAGTTGAATTAATGTGACACAGCAGTAGGCACACTGTATTCAAATCGAGAAAAAAAAATCACTTTGTATATATATATATATCGCAGGGTTGAGTCACAGGAATCTGAAGCGGATGAACATGCATCGCTTCTCAAAGAGGATTTTGTTCCAAAGATGAAATTACACGCCTGATCATCACCACTTGCCTTATATTAACGGTTTATATCAAAAAGCGTACTCTAGACTGCACAATTCAGATGTGTTAGAAACTGTAGATCCCAGGGGGGTCACTCTCATACACAAATGCTACCCACCCGTGTCCATCAACATTAGAAATTGACCCTAATGGCGTATCACACTTTTTCTGAAATGACCCTCTTTTTTGAGAAAACGTCGAAACCTGTGAATCTGAAAAGGTACCCTTATTTGCTTTGTTTGCGATCAGTGCTTGAAAAACACCCCTTTTTAAGGAAAACGTAGACGACGCCAAACCTGTGAATCTGAAAAGGTACCCTATTTTGCTTTTTGCGATCAGTGCTTGCAAAACGGCCCTTTTTAAGGAAAGCGTCGACGCCGCCGTATAGCTAGAAAAAAAAACCTTTCGCCGCTTTTTCTGGACACTGGTGCGTAGCCAGTCATGTTGGGAGTGACCCCCCTGGGCTGTAGATATTGGTGAAGGAGTCTGGCCTACCATCCTCCGTTATAGAGTAGAGGTGCAAGCCCAAAGTGGGAGACTCCCTCCCAATTGAGAGTCAGGACAAAAGAAATAGCACCAACAAGGTAGTTTTTTTTCCAGCCCAATTTTGCCTCCCTGAAGATGAAAGCCCAATTGTTTTGTTTGCTTTTTGTGTGGATCATAACAAAATAATGTGGTATGAAAACAAGAGTAGGGGACAGTCAAAAGAGGTAATTTTTCAAGAGGAATCTGCTTACTTTCAAGCTGAACGGAGGTAATCCTTTGCAACGAATTTAAACAAAGAAAAATTGATCAGTCAGGAGGAGATTGTCTCCAAAATTGGCTACCTAAAATCTTGACAATACAGACAATCTGTAAAGACAATATGTAACATAGGAAAGAGACAGACTCCTATACTGGCTGTACACCTCTACTGTCACATGTTTATATACTGGTATATATATCCATGAGTATGATAACATACTGTGTTTCACCTTATTAAACTGCAAATTTTGTAGGAAGAAATGTCTAAAATGAGAACAAAGACGCCATGAGATATTTCCTAAACCTAAAAATCGTTTGTACAAAGTGATTCTCCTATGTGCATTCTGAGTTCTGCACTGTTGCATTTATATACAGCAATATGCAGTGGTTGATTGATAGATATCTTGCTGTAAATGGTTAGAGAAAACAGTGGCATGTACAGCCTGTCATAGTTAAGTCCAACTTAAAGTTAATCTTAGCCTTTGTGAAATACTCCCCAGAAGTGCCATTTATGTATGTTGAATATGGTTTAGTATCTAAAGAATACAGGTATTCTTAAGAAATTTCTGGTAATTACAGAAAATGAAATCACAAAGTATCCAAATAAAGTGACATCAAAATCTCAAAAAAGTTCACAACTGCAAATAAATTGTGCTTATTCTAAAGAAATTTAACTGATTTCTTTTGTTTTTGTATTGAACATAGTTGTGTTTTCTTTGAAGTGCTTTAAAACATGGGATTACATATTGCTTACACCCGATGGCAGAATATTTGTTTAAAAAGTGTGTGCCAGAAAGACTAATCCGTCATTAGCTAATAAAATGAGTTTCCGTCCATTATCTATGCAATTATCTTGAATGGGTTTTCTTATTTAAGTGGCCTGCGATTTATCACATAATGTCTTTTAAGAATATTATTGACTTTCAATAAAACTTGCCAGTACCATAAATGTATAAAATCAATGTCATTTGGCCTTGTGGTATAGAAGAATATAGACAAAGATTATATGATGGCTCATTAAGATGGAGAAGTGGTCTTGTCAATGAATGACCCGGGATCAAACCAAGAGGTATAGTGTTCTTAGATGATCGAGGCATTTATTTATATTTAGTTCTTTGCTCTTTAAACTTTAAGGGGACCATTCACCATAAAATAATTTGATTTGTGAGTTTGGGATTTTTGGTCAGTATAGACCAGATTGGAAGTACATTGTATCAGCTTCAAAATATTACAATTACTGCCTATTCCTCTCTTTTTCTTCCAACTGTTGTGTAAAGGTATCCAAAAAATATTCCATACTTATTTTTGCCGGGAATGATTTCTGTATTTTTTAGGGTTATGATGAATAAACTACTGGGGGGGGGGGGGGGTGTGCTTGGACCCTTGTAACAGCTGCAGTGTATAATCCTTTTATATGGTGACCTATGACCTTCCGAACATGTAACCTTGCTTTCTTATTACTCATACAAGTAAAATTCAATCAATTGTTAATTATGTTTAAATCAATAATGACTTCACATTGAACGATTCTTAGAATGCAAGTTAATTGCGTCTCTATTAGACACCAGAATGTATATCCGATCACTTGGTGAGGGCCGTGAGGGTGTTCATCTGGGCCCATTAAACCTTACTAATCTAATAATTACATGTCGGATGTCAGTAAGACATCAATAAATTGGACCTCGGGTGGTCAGTGGAAGAGGCTGAAGTTACAACAAAGGACCTCCGAATTTGGAAGTTCCTCTCCCATTGGGCAGAGAGTGCAGTGAATGAGGCGCGGTGGCTTACTGGTAGAGCAGTGGTCTCGTAACCGGAGGTCTGGATTCGAAACCAAGTCGATGCGCTTGTGCCCTTTGGTAAGGCATTAATCCTCATTACCAAGTCCCTCAAAGAGGACTTATAGCCGTTGGACCTCTGGTTGCTTACTTACGAGCATACACCCAATGCTTTCTTCACAGTCGGGTAAAACTTACCAACCAACAAACCAAAGTCCCAGAAGCTATCCACAAAATGAATCCATAGGTAGTTCACAACTACCGGTAGGCTCATTAAGGTTTTATGGATATGGGGCAAAATTTAGTAGGATAGGAGTGGTCACCCTTTTGGTCCTAGCAAACAATTTCATCATATCGTTTGTGGAGAGCCAGAAGGGTGTTAACGCTGTGTAAAATGAAATGAGTTACTTTGTAATGAAATGTATACATGGGGAACGTATTATTTTTCTGTGATATTTTAAGGTACATGTAGACCTACTACCAAGTTATTTGGGGGCTATAGCAAGTATAATCATTTTGGCATTTGCACTACGTGTCCCCAACTGAGAAAATATAGGAAAACAAAAACAAATAGGTCACCATTATTGTTGCATTGCTTTGAAATTCCCAATGTATGGTCTTTATGGTTTTAAAAAAATCAGTCATGATGACTCAATCTTCTCAATCAATTTAGTAGCAGAATTATTTTACTATGTGTAGTACGTAGGTGTTGATATCGGTGATCTTTTGATGAGTCGACTTATTCGAGCCATTGAGCTCGGGTTTTAAACCCAGTATGAAGTTTGTTTTCATTTTTGATCACTGGCATATATATCAATAACATTAGGTACAAAAGGCAATGGTATTCTCAACAGTTTTGCACATTCCTTGAAAGTTGAACAGGGATATTATGGCATTTCATACAGCACACACTATATTGACCGTAATGAAATTAATAGATAAAACAACGACCACAGATACATATATTGGAATATCCCTTTATTTACCAAATGTCAAAATTACTTTGCATTGTAGATTGCATGATGAAATAAAATATAATTACATTTTGTCTACATTTCAATTTCATTGAAATGAAAAGTGTTTGGCCTTTGATTGTCAATATGCAATACCACTTTACAATGAAATGTTCTTAACATAGCTTTATGCATAACATTTGATGTATGCATTTTTCTTCTTTTGATCGTTATGCTCTGTAAAAATATTTCAAAGAGTTGCATAAATTATTTCTGAAGCAATGCACACGTTTAATTGTACTTTTTTTGTCGGCTTTGTCACATGAAATGAACAGGGAGCGTCCGTTAAATTGAAAAAGACTGGTACATATATTTACGTTAAAATCAATGACGGATTGAATAGAGAGAGAGAGAGAGAGAGGGAGAGAGAGAGAGAGAGAGAGAGAGAGAAAGAGAGAGAGAGTAAGAGGAGAGGTTGATGAAGGACGTTGATTTGAATAAACGTTTCTGCATGTTACTTTGGTGAGAGAGAGAGAGAGATAGATGGAGAGGTTGATTAAGGATGTTGATTTGAATAAACATTACAGTATGTTTCTTCGGTGAGAGTAAGAGAGGGAGATAGATGGAGAGAGAGAGGGAGAGGGTTGATGGGGGACAATAATTTGAATACATTTTACAGCATGTAACTTCAGTGAGAGTATTAGAGAAAGATGAATGGAGAAATAGTGGGAGAGAGAGAGAGAGAAAGAGGGGGAAGGAATATATAGGAATCGAGAGAGAGAGATAAGTATGTACTTGGAGAGGGATGGTGGCAAAGGTGGGTGAGAGAGAAGAAGACATACAAAGGGAACTGTAAGTAGTGAGTGAGAATCATGCAGTTACTGGGTCCCAGAAAATACAAAGAGAAACAATAAAAGAGAATGATAAATGAAAGATGTCATATTATAGGAGGTAGTATATAAGTGGAAAGAAACCGTAATAATAACAGGGAGAGAAATAGAGAGATGGATGGATTGTAGTAGTAGTAGTAGTAGTAGTAGTAGTAGTAGAAGGTATAGCTAGAAATGTAAAAAAGAGGTACAATATATCAATAAATTACGATAAAAGGGTAACAGTAAAGACCTAGACTTACGGAGGTCAATATTGCCCCAACTAATAAGTGAAGGTATCCTGAAAATGAGATGTATTCACGCCCTTTGGTGTAAAATATCCCTTACGAAAGAGATATATAAATGAATATATTTTTGACATGATGCGTTGCCTTAATTTTTAGCATGACATGGGCGTAGCCATTTTCTTAAAAATGTGACGTACTTGGTAAAGTTGAACATGTATCATGCACCAAGCTTTCGATGGAAAGACTTTTTAGATCAATAGCAAAACTATCGTGGGCAATCGAGTAGATTAATGGGCGAGAATATAATAAATCTCTCAGGATTGGTAAAGTTATTACTTGGGGTGAGGTTTCCTTTAAACATATTACTTCTACGACTTAAATGATGCTGACATTGAAACACTTACATTTGTCACATAACAAAATATGATGTATTCATATTATTAGTCAATTTTGAATAGATATGAAAATAATTACACAACTTTGAAATTTCATTAAATTGGCAATTTTGCTTAGCGTCATGGCCATCTAGTATACAAAAATAGACTTGATATTATCTTGAAACCTATAAATTATCAATTCTTCTTTTGTATAATCTTACTACGAATGTCAAATGTCCTATTCAAAACGTTTCGAACATCATTTTAACATCAGGATAACCAATAGATACACCCAACAGGTAAAAATGTCCCAACGATAAATATATCGATAGTTTTTATTTCCAAAGTATGTCGAGAAAAGTATACTGAAAACAGAAAATAAAAAAGGCAATTTTTCTCTGTGCTAATTTGAACGATAAGATTTTGTTAAAAAACTTTAACATGCTTTTTAAAGCTATTACAGCTGGATTCAAGCATGTTTAATTTACCTTTTTTAAAATTAAAAATAATTCATATTGAATTTGTAATGTGATCATAGCAAAGAAAAACATATTTTGTCATAAAAATTATTTTAACATTGCAATATGTTTCATTGTAAATATAATTAGCCTATATGGCATATATGGCATAATCTTAGAATAATTTAGGCCAAATAAAGGAAAAACAAAGCGAACAAAACGCAATAACTATTTCAGTGAAACCAATTCGTTCTGATTTTACAAATCGACATTATATATATTTTTCTGTATCAGTAAATATATATAACAAAGAGCTTAGAATTGTAAAAAATCACTAGATATAAGCAAACGAAATAATGTTGTTGTGAAAATGACCTTTTGATATTTTTGAAGAAATATGAAATGTTATTTACATTTACACCTTTTTTAAACTAAGCCTATACCAGCTTTCGTATTTTAGTACTTTCACAGCCATATGTGTTTTATTGTTAGAGTTAAAACATTTGACATCAAGACGAGAACAACACGTATAACACTAACACTCATTAGTAAGCTGTTGCACCAAAATCCTTTTCATTGGCGACATCAGAGTGAGGGTGTATTCTTGGTATTTCTCCTTTCCACTTAGATCTCGTAACAAAATTAAATGTTTTTAATTTCCATCATAAAATACGAATTTCATAGGCAATTTTTATTGGCACCCCAAACTGAGCGAGGTCGGCTGGCTGGTGAAATATGAACATTTGTCAGGTTCTGAATCTTTAAGCCGACTCCCCCACAAACACTATTGCCCTCCACTTGCCACCCCCTTATGAAAATCTTCGCTCCGCCCAAACCATTACCCCTCGATCTAGGGGGTTTAAACACAGCTTCCAATCATATAATTAGCCAACAACCAGGCATCAGATTTACGACAAAAATGTCGGCATATTCACGTGACTTCACGTGACTTAGCATAGTTTTCAATAGATTAGCATCATTTACAGAGACAGTTAAAAATGGAAGCGACAACGTCCAGACGGTCCAGACGATTTGTTGTTTGTTTCCGCAGACGATCGACGGCCGCCGTGTTTTTGCAGACGATAGTCGATATTGTTTGGGTGACGATCATCCTCGCCTTTAGGCATCGTTTCCCGATCAATTATTTCACTTCGTCTTAAATAACAGAAAGCCTTTCCACACATATAGCTTTATTTCAATCATCAAAGTCATTGGCGTACAACCAGGCATCGCATTTATTGGACGAGTCCACATAGCCACAAGGCAAGCCTGACTTTAGGTAGATAGGCATCATTTGAGGAACTTTACGATCTGAAAGAAATGGAAACAACAGAAAGGAGAGAGAAGTGACAAGAGTTGCTTCATAAAGTTATATTCTATTTCAATTGTTACAAATTCAGTATGAGTCTAATCTATCCAAATTGCAAGCATTAATCAATTGATTTTATTACAAATTTGTAGGTCGGCTTCATCTAAAAGTATATCGATTAAAATTAAATGTAGCAAATCTGATGAACAAACACTGATAATTTATACAATTTTTTTTTAACGATTTATCCCCCTATATTTCTGAAATATTTGTTATATCCATAACATTTTTATCGATGCATGTAGTACTTTCCAAATTCATAAATTATATTGGTACACTAAATCTTTAAACTCAATAATATGTTATTATGGATAGACTAAACCGAATGCATAAAATAATGTTTTTCACTTTGGAAGGAATATGCTTAGCTTTTCACGGGTTCTGTTAGTTTCCCATGACGGACAGGCCTAATGGGTGATTTGACCGTTACAGTCACATTCAAATGATGAGATTAGTTACCTGTAGGCTTCGTGACAGTCTCTACTTTATCCGGGCCCTTGATGATAAGACGAACCTTCTCAAAGACTTCTCTTGCATCCGACCGTCGAGTCTTCGCGTCTGCAGACCGTTCTTCATTTTGCGGCATAGCATCGTCGGCATCGTTACCACTTATCCCAGCCAGTTTTCTGTATCGAGGAAGCAGCAGGTCCTGCTGGAAAGCGAACAGTTCTTTGTGGCTTCTTAGATGCCTTCCGCGGCGGCGACTAGGCGAATGGACACTTTCACGTTTAAGAGAAACAGTCGTAGGTTTTTGCAGATGATCTTTGCGACCTTTTGCCGCAGTGACACTATCGGTTGTCGTGTTTTGCAGACCACTGTCGAGATCTGTCCTTTGATGATTAGTCTCACCTTTAGGTGTTTGATTCAGACCAATGGCTTTACTTTTGATTCTGTCCACATAAGGTGCATTTGTTGCTAAGGTGCCACCATTAAGAAGAACAGAATAACGACGTCTTGTTAGGATCGCTGGACCGGTTTCCTTTCCATCTTTATTTGAGCTAGAACTGTCTGCTTCCTTGACATTAAGGCGAGACTGAGACTGACTGGGGTTGGCAATATCCGGGACACTTAACGTTCTTTTCGGCTTTGATTCGTTTTGAATTGATATAGCATGGTGGTTCTTTGCAGGTACTGATGTTAAATTGGAAGTTAGCTTTCCCATCTTATATTTGGATGCAGCTCTTGACGACGGATGATGAGAAGTCGCAATAATATCCAAAGACTTTGTCCTCACTATTCTTTGTTCATCTTTTGGAAAGTTTCGGTTTAGACTTCCGTCTTGCTTCATCTTTTTTGTTTTAACATTTGCGCTTACATCTAGCGATCTATTCGATCCTGCTTTAGCACTCTGCTTTGTTGAATCACTAATGTCATGATAAAGTCCCAACGACGAAGAAATTGCCGGCAACGCTGGGCAAGAATGTCTTGCTTTTAATTCAGGCGGTTTCGGGAATATTATTTCTCTTTTCTCCTTCACCGACAACGTCTCGTAGGCTCTCGATTCCGACCTCCACGATGAAGGCGTCGACGAGTGTTTTTTACTCCCTCCCTGGGCACTAGTGAGGAGCTCAAGTTGATGTCTGCTCTCGTTCCCTCTTCTGACGTCCGCTAGCCGTCGATTCCTTGTGCGGTCGTCACCTTCTCGTGCGGTATGGTCGGGCCGATTCCTGACGACACTACTGCTATGGTGACCACTGTCCTTCCTCTTGCTCATCTTAATGTCATCGCCTGATTTTGTCCAGAATTTTTTTCATTTTAATCAGTCGACTTGTACACGTAATAGCAAAGGTAAACAGTATTCATGTTTGGGCGTTTTACACAACGCAGTTTGTTTTGAAGTTTGTCTTATGCTCTTCATTTGTTTGCGACTTGATCTACATGTAAGGCATAGGCCGACTTCACATCCATCCCGTAGTATGGTTAATGTTATATCACTTAACATCAAGTTCAAAGATACATTGCAATGAACACTGTCGAAAATGCCGAGGTTTATATATTTGTCCAAAAGTTATTCGTCAACATCTGAAATCAGCATTCGATTTTCTGAATGAAAATTCTTTGAGGCGGACTATTACGATTAATTTATTGCCGGTGAGCTATATTATGTTCAGCTGGAAACTATTCCCCTCTTCAAAATCAATCATACTTACAAACTCTGAATGAATGCAAAAGTGTAGACAATTATGATATTACATATATCATATGCCATCTCCAATGGTCTTTAAAAGACGGCAAACTAACCAGAAGCACATGCTGTCAATAAAAAATGTTTTGTATATAGCTCACGTCTTTCATTTCATCCCGTGGTCGTCACTGTGTCTCATTTTTCTGCTACGGAATTTAAAAAACTGACGCAAATAATGCAGCGTGATGGCACAACATTACTCGAACCCTTATCAGTCGATATACACAAAGTTCAGTCGAACTTGAACTTCGCTCTTGAGATGTCGGTTAATAACTTGTCTTTTCATTCAGTTGTTTTATTCCTCGACGTTTGCAATGACATACCTCAAAAAGTTATTCCATAGACATTGGTGCACTTGAACATAACGGAGACAATCGACCAATTAGTACACACTTATCCAATTCATCTCTGCATTATGAAAGGAGACGTCCCCGAGAAAAGTGAAAGTGAGCAACGCTGCAGATTGATGATTAGTAATTAGATCCACATAACCGCATCCTTTGTACATCGCAATGTTAATCCTTTTAAAATCTGATCGACTTTCCTTGAGGGATCACAAATGGGTTCGATAAAAGCTTTATAACGTGGCGGCAACAAAACAAAAGCTAACAAGATGTCAAGAGGTATTAAATTCATCCCAAAAGTACGTCATCGTCAGAGTGGCGAAAGGTAGAGACGAGATAAGGTAAATAAGATGGCTGCTAAGAACCACATCAGAGTAAACAACTTACTCTCATACTTTTAAAAATATATGCCTGTTGAGAATAACAATTGCATCCGGAGAGACAAATACTGTGCACACCGCCCCTGCCTTTTGACAACTCGGTGCAATTCCCATCTGCCCATTTACCAATCGATCGCCACGATTGATCGCCTGCTTTTGTTCAGCGAGACTTTCTTTTAGAGCTGATATGGCACAAAAGAAATCGCCTTGTAAATCTTGATGAATGCATTCGGGGAATAACACCTCCCCGATGGAGAGAAGGAGCTGGATCGAAATCAATTTGTCGAAAGAGGCTGAAATACTTGCTATACGCACGAAGGATATTTAATCATGTAAATAATCAAAAAGCGCATGCTAAGTTTGTTACACCTAATCTGAAGAGCATGCAGTGTCGGACTTCGCTCCTAGAAACCAAGAAAATCATTATCTTTAATACTTTATCCATCATTATCACACTTGAATGTGATAATGAGCAAACGATGAGGACCAAAATGTTGTTTATTTAAGAACCCATGCGCAGAAGTTTCGTTGGCCCATCTGTAAGGAGGGGCCAAGGAGTAGTTGGGGGGGGGGGGGGGGGGGGCGGGGGGGGGGGGGGGGGTGTCGGATAATATTTGCCGACAGAGGTACACATCTTCTATCAAATATACAATCATGGGTGTCACAACTCGATCCCTTCTAATGTATGATAACCCTGCGTCCTATGAGCTCATGTACGATGTGCAACAAAACAAAGTTTAGTTATTTTCATTTTCACCAACACATTATTTAGAAATATACTGTATATCTTCAACAAAATTTGCGGACATATGACACTCAACCCCTCTGCATATATTGAGCTCACACCGTAGTTGCTTTTTGACATGTATATCTAAATCAGGGCTGACATCTCAGAGTGCTTTGTATTCAATGCAAAAAGGGGCAAGATAAATTGCTACTATTATTGATATGAAAGCTATTGTCCTTCATAAAAAGTGAGTGGTAGGCCTCCGGAACATTGCCCTATTTTTCAATATATTTTCAGAAACAAATTCATCAATCCTGTTTGGAATAGGTGTTTAGCAAGTGCCTATATGCTGATAATGATCTCATAATTTGACGAAAATAGAATATATAGATCTTGATTGAGATGCAAATCACAAATATAAACTATTCAGGCATGCTGCCAGTTGAGATGGACCTAGGAATTATTGATGGAATTATCCTATATGATTTTTAGAATCACATTGAATATGATTGAAATGATGATGAATGATTAAAACAGATAATAACTCCACTCCAAGTAAAAGAAAACGTTCGAGATTCAGTGGACGTACGTGAGTTAATTTGCTTATCTTTACCCTTGCCACGCAGGCGCGCCGGAAGCAGTTTGGGATGGGGGGGGGGGGACATTCCAGGGGGCTCACCTTTCAGGGGTTAGTGGCGTAATGATCAAAGATGTTTGTGGGGGCAGAAGAAAAAAATCTGCATCACCTCCACTCGTACATGTTACATGCAGGCCCCGCGCAACGTTTTTCAAAGTGGAGTATTAAAATCAGGTAGAGCGTTAATAAGCGTGGGGTCTTCGGGGTCAAGGAGTGGAGCCCCCGGAAGCCCAGGGGTTTTAGGCATTTAATTACGGTCAGATAAGCATATATTGATACCTGTCATTCTTTCTTTCTCGCTTTCTTTCCCTTTTATTTTTAACATATCACAAAAGAGCCCCCGAGCTCCGCCGTTCTGCAGGTCCCGACATAAAGGCTTCCAAATAAGCATGTTTTTGCCTGGCTGTGAATTTGGGAATTTGTAATTTTCCAACAAACACATAAAAAGTATAATTAAAAAAAAAAAAATCAAAAAAGTCCCGGAAAATCATGTCATTTCAGCAACACTTGTAAATCACTGGTAACGAATTAGAAAAGCCACGTTTGAATTTTATTTGGGGGCAATTGACCCCTCAAGCCCCCCCCCCCCCCATCAGAACGCCAGTGCTTAGGGGCTCATGTCTTCTTAGTTCCCACCCCTATAATAAAATACACACACGCTTTCCAATCCTCTCACAATATGTCCACGATATGCGCGTATCGCTTTAAATCCTCTATTGATAAATAAAGGGGCATGCGGATTTTTTTTTTAGGGGGGGGGGGCGCGAAAATACGTTTTGCCTCCCACTTATTCGTTCCAGGGGAGGGGGTGGTGCGACCGCCCCCTGTCCCCCTACTTCCGGCGCCTATGTTGCCACGCGACCATTCTTTACACTCTTTCATGTTTTTCTGTAAATAAATGGGCCTAAAATATATTTCATGTACCATGCAAAATAAAAGTGATCATATTAAGATACACTGGTCATCGGAAGTCGGGTTGATTCAAAAATATTCAGCCGAGGACGAAGAACGTGTGTCGATGTGCAAAGATCTATCCCTCCCCCTTTTCATGGAGTCTCCTTTGTAGCATGGATTTAAAAGACAATTGAAGCAAATTTCCCTAGTGACTATTATTGCCTTCCTGTTACAAATTAATCGGGGGTTGCGAGTATTGATTATGTTTTTCAAGTTGAAAGATGTCACAAAGCGTTTATCGACGTAGACTGTTATGCCCTCATTGTCTAGGGGATCCAAGTGTTCATTGATGTAATCTGCCAATCTGCCAATCAAGACAAGTGGCGTTAGTTTTTTTTTTATTTGACTGAATGTGAAGTATCACTGATCAGAAGCTTAGTGACTGAAAAGGAAGAAAGGATCTAATTGTTTTCCACACGCAATATAAAGACCCATTCCCAGATCCGATAAAACTTGAAGAAAGGAAAGGAAAGGAGAAAACGGGGAACGAGAAAAGAAAAGAAAACACAATCGCAAGAACTTATGAAAAATATTGTACGTCACATTGCAATTGCGTTGGTTTTTATGAAGGAGTTGCGATCGTGTTAAAAATGGAAATGAAAATAGAATTGCTAAACATGCTATAAAAGAGCATAGCACCAATATATTTTTTTGCCATGGAGCCCCTTCCATGGTGACTGCCCCATCATCTCTATGCGGCTGTGACTCCCGATTGAGAGAGAGAGTGAGAGAGAGAGAGAGAGAGAGAGAGGGGGAGGAGAGAGAGGGAGGACAGAGAGAGAGAGAGAGAGAAAATGTTATTAAGGTTTACAAGACAAACAGGAAGAAGGAGAAAAATGAGAAGGAAAGAAGAGAAGGATTAAAATATAGGAACAAAATGGAAAGAAAATAGAAATGAAAAGACAAGTAAAAGGAAAGAAAGGAAAGAAAGACAAACGAAACGAAAGTAAACTTAAGAAAAAAAGCAAGACAAAAAAAAAGACCCTTTATCGAGATTATCGGGATCTACATCGATGGTTAAATTCAAAGGGTCAACGATTCCGTAGGAATTATTATTGTCAGCAAAAATTTCGGGCCTCTTTTCCTGTTGTCATGGATACGCCTCTGCTCATGCATGGTGCACCACCCAGCTTAACTTGCGTCTGCCGTAAGTGGCGATCTTTCCATTGCAAAAGGGTCATTGGACATCAAGACATAAAATCATACTGTTGAAGGTGTCAAAGCCTCTGGAGAGATTATTTGTAATACACGTATGGTATGGCACGCATTTAGGGAAACAAATAAATATATGCGACACTTTAAAAAAATATATTTCACTCAAAATGTATATATTCAACACTTTCAGAAAATATTTGACAATTTTTATTTGACATATCTTATTTGACAGTCTATTCGACAAAACATTTATTTGTCAAAAATTTTATTCGACAAAAAATTTCATAAGACAAAAATTTGATGCGACATAATTTTATTTGACACATTTCATTTGATAAAAAAATTATTCTGCGAAAATGTTTTTCGACAAAATATTTATTCGACAAGAATTTTAACCGACATAAATTTATTTGAAACATCTTATTTGACAACAATTTTATTCGACAAAAATGTTATTCGTCACATTTTATTCGTCACATTTTATTTGAAAAAATAATAATTCCACACATTTTGTTCAAAAAAATATTATTTCACAGAATTATTTGACTTTTTATTTGACAATACAAAATAATAGTACTAAGTTCTTTTATAGCGCATAACACATTACAGGATAGCATGTCCCTATGCGCTTTAAATAGAAAGGAAAGAATTACAAGAAAAAGTCATGCAAATTAGAAAATCCACTTAGAAGCAAAAAATACATGTAGTGTTGGACACTGAGTTCATGGGTGTACACTTTTAACATTGAATAAATACGTTTTAAGAGAAACCTTAAACTTGTTTAAATTATTGTGATTTCTCATGGAATCTGGAAGTGAATTCCATAAAACTGAGGAGGCGTGTGTAATAAATGGTATTCAACCCCCAAAAATTATTTTAAAAAACGCCTTCAAACCAAGTCTGTACACACATAATACGTCGTGGGTCTCATTTGCTTGTCGTTTTGGCCAAACAGAGAAGCGAGAGCACCAATTAATAGTAAAGATCAACAGTATCTGCATATACACCCATCACCTGTTAAATTTCAAATTCTTCCGATAAAACAGTTTATGCATTGCAGGAATGTCTCAGGTTCTATGACCTACAATATCGGTAACTTACAAAACACAGGCCTAGCTTGAAACACCGTGGTTATTATGCAAATGTTGTGGAAACAGTACCCATTGAATGCATTAACATGATGTCTGTCTATTTACTTTACAATTTACCAATAGGCCATTTTCGTAATGTAACCAAATGTAATGCATAAGTCTTTGTGACGTGCCTCAATACAAATTATTTCATTCACCTGATAAGAATAATAGTATTTCAATATACATAATCCAAACTGCATACATTAGTTGTTGCCAGGTTGGACAAACATTATGGCTTGACCTACCTAGCAACACTTGATATATGCAGTTTGCGTTCTGACTATTGAATTAATATTATTCTTATCAGGTGAATGAAATAACACAGGCCTAGCTTGAAACACCGTGGTTATTATGCAAATGTTGTGGAAACAGTACCCATTGAATGCATTAACATGATGTCTGTCTATTTACTTTACAATTTACCAATAGGCCATTTTCGTAATGTAACCAAATGTAATGCATAAGTCTTTGTGACGTGCCTCAATACAAATTATTTCATTCACCTGATAAGAATAATAGTATTTCAATATACATAATCCAAACTGCATACATTAGTTGTTGCCAGGTTGGACAAACATTATGGCTTGACCTACCTAGCAACACTTGATATATGCAGTTTGCGTTCTGACTATTGAATTAATATTATTCTTATCAGGTGAATGAAATAATTTGTATTGAGGCACTTCACAAAGACTTGTGCAATACATTTGGGTACATTACGAAAATGGTCTATAGCATGGATATCTCAAGTTAAAAGGAACAATAAAGGGCCTGCCTAAATAATTATATAAATAAATTATAAACCGACTACTAAAAGTGTTCAAATCGTTTACACACTCCTGTCACGTTTTTACGTTCTATGACCTGCATGCAATAAACGTTTTGCAATAAATTTTACAAGAACCCAAAATAAGTGATGTCTACCATACATTATTATCATTTAAGCCGTTATTATTAATTTCGTTATTATCATTTTCTCGGTCTTGTGTAAGATGACAATTTAAACCTATACGCACCATACAGGTATTCAAATAAGTGTCACATTTACCTCTTTAAAAAAAACTTTTAGTGCAAGGTTTTCAAATACTGAAGAGAGAAAAAACAAACATTTTGTTCTGTCTTTCCCGGACTGTCAGAGTAGTCATATAAGTACAGATGAAACATTATACAAATATACTATAACACATTTTTTTCTTGGTCTCCTCATTGGCTAGAGATTATGTGCATAAAGTGGGGTGATAGAAACTTTCATCTAAAATGAATACTTAACTAATGATTATCATTATCCCTTTTGGCCTTGGGTAGATTAAAAAAAATGAAGAAATCAAACAAACACACACACACCCCCAAAAGGGGAAAAAAATCTATTTCTATGACATGACAACATTCCGTTCACAGGCATCCATATGCCTAAAATAAGCAAGAGTAGACCCTATATTCCACATTGGAATACAGGAAGCAACATCAATTTTCTTGTGTGCTGTTTATCTTTATCTCTTTCCTTAAAATTATTGAAATCTTAAAGGTAAAGACCAGTATTGGAAACGCCCCAATTTCAAAAAATGGAATGGAAGCTCTTATTACCAATCATGTGAAAGAATATGTTTTGACTAATACATGATGATACAATTTTTGCCGGGAAACCGCCTACTAATTGATATATTTGGTAAATTAGTTTATCTATTTGTGTGTGAGAGATAAACGCACGTGTCGCGCACGTGTGCGTAGTCCCAAATACATCTTTCTGTGTACAGTGCTTGTAACTTTACGAAGACTGGGCCAAATTTCTTATCATTTTGATGATTCCAGAACCCTGCAGTACACACCAATACTTATATGCTAGATGATCAACTTTTCTGATCGATTCCACAACGTTTCTTTCACAATGCAATCGCATGACCATAACTGGTCTTTATCTTTAAAAATAAAATCTGCCTATCACTTGACATCTGCTTTATCTATCAATATTTATCAGACTTTATTCACGCTTTCTTTCCATAATTTAATCTCTTGAAAGAGAATGTATTGGCCTTCCTCCGTTTGGATTTTTTGAAACTCTTTAAATAAGGCCTGTTGTTCACTTATTACAGGGACGTACTTGCGATCGATGTAAAGCTTCCTCTACTCCCCCAAGACGAAAATCCAATTGTATCCCCATTGAATGTCCCCATTGAATCCCAATTGGCAATTTGGAGTAAATGGAAAGTGAAACAATGGGTACCCATTGAAACCAATTGGCAATATTTCCCCATTGAAACCAACTGGCAATTGGTTTTAATGGGGACCAATTGCCAATTGGTTTCAATGGGTCCCCATTGTTTCACTCTCCATGTACTCCAAATTACCAATTGGTATTGAATTGGGATTCAATGGGGGCATTCAATGGGGATTCAATTGGTAAATCGATCCAGTTAGAAGAACCAGTGATAAATTACTGATACTTCATAAACGATATTGGCAACTGTCCACCAATTAGGTATATTCCAATCTCATTTGCATTAACTTCATCACATAGATCTTTTGAAGTGAATTCAAGAGTTACATTTACAGTGACACAGGCACGTACACATATATATATATATATATACTAAATATGCATGTCGTTTCTTGGTTAGTAATGATATAATCAATATATCTATTGCTAAAACATGAATGTAATTGTAACATGATCAGACAAAATAATCTATTGGTTAATAATTGCCGAAGGAAAATAGAAATCACAAGATTGATGTGCATTGTCATAATTTGCTTAAAAAATCATGATAAATTTATTTTTCTGTGACACGTGTAAAGTGATAATGAATATTCATGAGATGCCTAGATTTGTCGGTTTCTATTGGTTTATGTTGGTTTCTATTGGTCCAATTGGTCCTATTGTTTTTTATTTGTCTTATTGGTCCTAATGGTTTCTATCGGGCTCACGATCAATTGGGCAAAAAGAATTTCCGTTTCGGTTTAATAAAATTTGGAGTGGACTATTAGGCTAGTATTATTATTATTATTATTATTGGTCCAATTGGTTTCTATTTAGCATTGCTCCTAACGGTTTCTATTGATTTCAATTGGCCCTATTAGACTTTAATGGAATTTCAATTTGTTTCAATTGGACAATAATATTGAAGTCCAAATTAAGGCCAATTGGTCCAACACGTGACACGTGTAAAGTGATAATGAATATTCATGAGATGCCTAGATTTGTCGGTTTCTATTGGTTTATGTTGGTTTCTATTGGTCCAATTGGTCCTATTGTTTTTTATTTGTCTTATTGGTCCTAATGGTTTCTATCGGGCTCACGATCAATTGGGCAAAAAGAATTTCCGTTTCGGTTTAATAAAATTTGGAGTGGACTATTAGGCTAGTATTATTATTATTATTATTATTGGTCCAATTGGTTTCTATTTAGCATTGCTCCTAACGGTTTCTATTGATTTCAATTGGCCCTATTAGACTTTAATGGAATTTCAATTTGTTTCAATTGGACAATAATATTGAAGTCCAAATTAAGGCCAATTGGTCCAACTGAAACCAATTGGGGACCCATTAAAGTCTAATGGGGCCTAGGCCAATGGGTCCAATTTGTCCAATGGGGCCAATCTGGACCAATTGAAACCAATTGAGGACCCATTAAAGTCTAATGGGGCCTAGGTCAATGGGGCCAATTTATCCAATGGGGCCAATCTGGACCAATTGAAACCATCTGTCCTATTAAAGTCCCATTGAAACCTGTTAAAACCTATTGAGACCAATTGAAACCAATTGAAACCAATTGAAACCAATTGAAACCAATTGAAATTTCAATTGGTGTTCAATTGGTTTCAATTGGATTTTCGTCTTGGGCCGGTCGCTCTAGAGAAAAAGGCCGTTTTCCCAGCTGCTTTGGCGGCGTGGAGAAGTCGAAACTGAGATTTCCTTGCCTCGCGAACTTTCGGCAAGTCATCTGTGATTACCATCTTTGTACCCATCAAATTGCGGGCGTTCCGCAGAATATTCTCCTTGTCGCTGTATCGAAGCATTCTGGCCTTAATTGGGCGTGGTCTTGTCTGGGCTGCACATCTATAAATCCGCTGAAATTCAATTCCTTGCTCCTAGCTCCTCTTCAAACTTCAAATTCTTTGCCCCTCTCTTGGATCCCGAGAAAAAAAAGAAAAACAAATTCCCGAGCCGCGTATACGTTGATCCTATCCCAACTCCCTAGACACCATCAATCTCCTCCTTGAATTGATGTTGCAACTGCGGTATCACCTCTGCCTTGGGTTTTTCTGTCTCATTCGCATTACATGTAATTTAAGCCACAATTCCGGTCAGTTTAGCTTCCACTTGCACCACGCGATTTCTAGTATTGTGTCTCCATGTTCCTTTCAAACTTGTCCAATCTATCCTGAATCAGAGCAAATTGATCCGTCATGAGATCCCGGAACGGTACTTCCTCGGCATCAGCGCCCTTATAGGTCCGGTGGCCCCACACGGCAGTTGCCTTTGTTTTTCATGTCACGGCCCATCGCTTCAGGTGATAAAGTCAATGTAGGTTCATCCTAACATCGTTTACCACACAATATCACCCATAGCCACCATCACTTCCAGATGTCACTCTGACAAAATAACAAAATATACAATATTTTGGGATATAGCCTGCCGAGCTACTAGAATACTACAAAGAAGGGAAAAAGAATTGACTAAACCTCAATCCGAGATAAAATAAAATATAATAATAAACAATCTCTATCTTCTCGATCTTATTTACACCATTGCAATTATGCTGACTTCTAATGAATTAGGATCATACTTGATTTTGTTTTTCTTTCTTTTCTTGTTTCTTTTAGAAAAAACATGCACTCTTTTTGACCCATGCAAATATCGCTGGCCTTAGTGTGTTCCTGAAATAATTTTGAAACGTTTAATCAATTCAAACACAATATCACGTATACAGCTTGCTCAAACATATCTTTACGTCAGTCACTAATTTTAAACTGTATACATCACTAGTAAAAAATATTACAAATTTAAAGCTTGAGATACATTGAGCCTGTCCTCTAAACTATCTTCCACATACCCATCCTTCGCTTTTTCCCTTTCCATCTACCATGCCTCTTCCATACTCTGTCATTTACTCTTGCCCTGACAGCTGTCGTGGCTTCACTTAATTGCCCTCAAAGAATGGAGATGCAATGTTTAAATCCCCGCGTACCTCCTTGAGACGAGCGACAACTGTTTCACGTGTTCTCGTATAGCTCATTTGCTTATTCTTATGTATCAGAAACTTTCTTCCCTTAATTATTTGCATATGCGGGTTTAAATAAAAATTGGTCTGATTTCGGGTCTATCCCTGCACTCTCCATATACCTCTTAAAGGTGAAATTCAAAGAAAATCACAAATATGTCAACTAATGTATCACTAGAAACTGGTAAGCTAACAGATGGCCATCGTACAAGTTATAGGTCAACTACATATCGGGTGATTTATAAAAATACAAATACAACCACCTCCATAGCAGCTGGGATGTACGAGAGATTCGCCGGAAAAATAACGATGTTTTAATGACGTCACTATATGGACCAACACTGCCCAAGCAGACGACATCCCATAGAGAATGAACATAATTGCAAAGCTATTATTTCTCAAATTATAATGAGTTTAGTGTATACAAATGTAATGGCATGTCAAACCATTCAAAAGGGGATATGACCCGATTCTGATAACTAAAATCTTTTGCTTGTAAATACACAGGATAGGGGTTAATTAACAATCAAAGAAACCAGGCTTTCAAATTGAAAAACCTTCGGAATGATATTAAGGACGGCATTTGTTCCCTCTTGAAACGCCGAACATACCCCGGTGTGTGCAGCTGAATATACAATGGCGTCTTATTTTGTTTACAAGCGACAGATTCCTTTATTTTTGTATCGCTGCATTTGTCATCAAAATAAAATCATGCGCGGGGTTTAGAGTGAGGCAATAGATTATACATTTAGCCTGACGGTAGTGAAGTAAGAGAAAGAACTCAAGAGAAGATGAAAACACAGGCACTGAAAATGTGTGAGATGTCATGGGGCATCGTCTGCTTGTGCAAGTCATGTCCATACTGTGATCTCACACATCTCAGCAGCCTTCGGAGAGCTCTTCAGGTGCTATGCCGGGGCTGTATTTAAGCGTTTTATAATTTATAATTATCATTACTTCGAATGTTTCCAAGCATTCAATTTTGATAACCTTGTCGAATCGAGTTTCACTTTCACAATAATGAGAATAAAGTTAGTTTTTAAAATCAATGAATATCTACTTTAACAATGCTAATAGGACAAACATTTGTCCTCCCTTTACAAATAACTACATCATCTCATTTTCTGTGCTGATCTGTCTTACTCTTTGAAACGTGTACGGACATTGATCATCATAAAAAACTGATATCACTGCATTTTAGAGATCTTGCCTCATCGAATCTAAAAAATCCACTGAAACAAAGCATAATGAAAGCTGAATCACGAAGAATAAGAACACGATGAGTACCAGAATGTTTGTCGCAAAGATCAACAATTTGCTCATTCGACAAAATGTCCTTTTGAGACACTTTCTTAGCGTTTTCCCTCTTAGCTGCTTCAACAATATTTATAACAAAATTATTAGCTGTAGTATCTTGATAACCCCTCAAATTATGAAACCATTTGGTAGCATACAATGCACCTTGAATGACACTTGGAGATTTCCCTCCGTCGATCAAACTCGTCAGGAATCGCTCTGCCACCCTATGTGGTAATAAAATTGTCCCATCTCTTGAAGGTTGAATAATACTTGTTAACAGTCCCATCACTTCTCGAATGCACTAGATGAGATGCCATGCTATCTGATAGTTTCCGAAGCTTGCTGGTAACTGCTCCCGATACCTCTACTTCATCTGAAACCGCCTTGCGTATAGACCTAAACCTGTTAAAACAGAAATCATGTCTAAAAATGAAATTTCACAGCTAACATTGTGAACCCATGTTTCGGAGAATCGAAAATACCATTATTCTCTCTCCCCTTCTACATTTCATTACAGGAAAATGTGAAAAACTCCCTGACAAACGGTTTAAATTTCCCTCCTTGTGAAATTTTTGGCCAATAAGGTGCAGATTTCCACTGCGGCACGATTAGAGTGCCTACGGCCTTCTCCTGTATCGCTCGATCGATAACTCTCGCTGCCAAATCGAGGTGGAGGTACCCACAAATTAACAGCATTACTCCACGTCTGCTTAAATGCATCGACCCCTTTTGAAGTGGGACAACCCCATCTTGAATTAAATTGTGCACACTTTGTCTTATAATCACAAGCAAACCTGTCGAATGTGTGTGGCCCCCATTTTCGATCTAAAAAAATCAAAAAATGTTGAACTAACACACCAGTCATCACTGTCTGATATTCTGATATTCTGCTAAGACTATCCGCCTCTTATTCCGTTCCCTTGGAACCCAAACTACGTCTACACCCAAATGGTATACCTCACATGTCTGGTGAATATTGTAACGGCGACTTATATTGTTCGACAATAATTGGAAGTGAAAGTCCCAAAATATAGCCCCGTTATAATAAATTATGTTGAAGTTTGGTTGTTAGGAATGGCCGAGATTCAGGGAGAATAAACACTCGAGAGGCAGAAATTACAGTTGAGGAGTTTATTACAGCAAACCCAAACACATTTACAAGGATGGATAAAAGAGAATGTCTTGCGAATCAGAGAGGCAAAATAATGCAGCAGGCATTAGAACTGGCTGACTGGAGAACATTTCTGAACTGGTTGGCTCTCTATCCCTTTCGTAGAGTGATCTCGCTTAAAACATTGTGATGACAGGCTTGTCGCAACAACTGACACAATTAACTCTCGACAGCTCACAAGTTTCACTCTTAACTACAAAGGTTTTCACTCTTCACTGACAGATTCTTCGCTCCTAACTGCCTAAGAAACGAATGCAGTCTGTCTTATACCCTTCGAAGGAGATGGAGAAAGACCAGTCATGTAAGTCACAAGTATCGCTCTGCGGAGTATTTAGGAGAAGGGCGTCATTGAGCACATACATAAATAGATCAAAGTCATATATTGAGAGAGAGGATACAAGGACAGGAGAAAGTCAAGACAAGAAGCCAGCTGAAAGGGTTGAAAGAGACAGTGCAAGGTGGAAATGAGAGTATCGGGAAAACAAGAGCGAAGGGAAAGAACGAGAGCTCTGAAAGTCAGGCAAAGTCAAAGTGAGAAGGGACAGAGTGAAAGTTCTGAAAGTGAATGCAAGGTCAAAGTGAGGAGAGAATATAACTCGGGAGCGGGAGGTTTGACGTATTATTAGACAAAGAAGACGATTCGTTGTACCTTTCTCGACTCTTAATCCTTATCTGTATTCAGTCCCCCCCCCCCTCCCGCGCAAAGCGCGGAAGCTTTGACATTAATTTATTAGAGAAAGAAGACGATTCGATTTACCGTTCTCGATTCTTAATCCTTATCTGAATTCAGTTTCCTCCCCTCCCGCGCAAAACTTTGAAGTTTCATTTGATTATTAGAGAAAGAAGACGACTCAAAGTACCGTTCTCGACTTCTTAATCCTTGTCTGAATTCTGCTCCCCCCCTCTCGCGCGAAGCTTTGACGTTTCATTAAATTATTAGAGAAAAAAGACGATTCGTTGTACCTTTCTCGACTCTTAATCCTTGTCTGAATTCATTCCCCCCCCTCCCTCCTCCTTCGCGAAGCCCGGAAGCTTTGACGTATTATTAGACAAAGAAGACGATTCGTTGTACCTTTCCCGACTCTTAGTCCTTAATTTGAACTAAGTTACCCCCTTTCCGCGCGAAGCGCGGAAGCTTTCACGTTTCATTAAATTATTAGAGAAAGAAGACGATTCGTTGTACCGTTCTCGACTTCTTTTCCCTTTTTCTTCCTACGTCCTCTTACTTATTTTCTTTTCTTTCTCTCTCCTTTTTTTTTGGCCGGCGTTTTTTTTTTTTTTTTTTTTTTTTTTTTTGGGGGGGGGGGACCGCCCCCACCCCCACCCCCTCCCCTGGCTACGCGCTTGGGGCTGGCTGGATTTGTAATAGCGTAATTATAGCAAGACATCCTTAACATAGACTAGTACACTAATCATGGATAGTTTTAAAGTAGACTAAAGCATGGAATAAAATATATACATAATATTACATCAAATATCTTAACCAAACTGCGATGAAAAGGAGAATGAAGGGAAAATAGCAAGAATAACAGAAGAGAAGGATAAGAAAGGGATAGGAAAGAAAAGCAAAAGCAACAGTAAAATCATGATAAATAAACACTATGAATATGACTGACAAAAAAAGCGGACAAAATATACAGTTCCTCAGGTACACAAAGGAACATCCCTTCACTGCTATTATGTAAAAATACGTAGAACAGGTGTCACATGCATATTCACCTTTTTACATAATAGCAGTTGAGGGTTGTTCCTTTGTCTACTTGAGGAACTGTATATTTTGTCCGCTTTCTTTGTCAGTCATGTTCATAGTGAAAGCAAATATCGAAAAAACGAATACGCAACATGCACCAGTATAGTAAAATGTAGGATAAATATACATGTCCTTATAGTCGAACTCTAGCAACAGACGCAATGATACAAAAGCATAACTTAACATCTATAGTGTAACAAATAAGTCATGGGGAAAGGGAACCAAAGAGAGACCAAAAGAATGGAGAGAAAAAGAGAAGGCAAGGTGATCATGGTGACAGCGAAAGAGACAAAAGATAAAGAGATAGAGGGAGAGAGAGAGAAAGAGAGAGAGGGAGAGAGGGAGAGAGAGAGAGAGAATCAGGAAGAGAGAGGGAGCGTTGTTTGTCAAAAGGAGCCTTATGTACACACAGGCGCGTACGCAGGATTTTTTCAAGGGGGGGGGGGGGGGGGTTAACATTTATAAATCGGGCCGAAAATTTCGCAACGACTCAGCCGAGCGCTGAATAAGAGGGGGGGTGAGACACTTTTTTTTTTTTGGTCTCGAAATTTGCAAAAATGACATTTTGCTCCGTTGGGGGGGGGGGGGGGGGTAGGGTCACCTGTTTTAGGTCAGCCATGGGAATAATTTTTATTTTTTATTATTTAAAAAAAAAAAAAAAAAAAAAAAAACAAACAGAGGGGGTGTGTACGCGCCTGTGTACACAACCAACAAGTTCAAGTTTGTTCCCTACCGTATAACAATGCAAAGATAGCACGGAAGAAACAGGCAAAATAATTAAGCCAATGGCCTCTAAGAAGATGTATATACATTACCAACAAAAAAAGACTTACAAAACAAAGGAATGTGACCTTTACCCATATATTAACAGTTGCAGGTACACATGTATAATGAATTAAAGATAAACAAAGATAAAAAAATACTATATGACCTAATCTTACTATAAAGAATGCATACATACAAATAAATGAGTACATCGTGCGCTATATGGCGCAAAAAAAAAAGGATTGTAGTAGGATGTAACCAATTGAGAAAGGTAAGAACAGTGAATTTGACAACAAGCAGTATAATTTCATGATATAAATGTGAAGGAACTTAAAACATACCGAAAACAACGAGTAGTACATTTGCCCGCACATAGATGATAGAAAAATGCAAAAGTTAGGGCACACCCTATGTAATTTGGCAGAAATGAAATAGCAAATGGTGTAAAACATTGAAAATAGCATAAAATCTGAAAGAGTACTAAGAGTAAACACAGTGGCACTAACTCCACACAGTCACATAATTTTCAAATAAATGATAAGAGAAAAAGACAGAGAGGTAGACAGAGAGAGAGAGAGAGAGGGAGGTTAGATAGAAATTAACGGAAAGTACAGTAGAAAACAGGCAATGGGCAATGTACGAAAAATATAACAATTGAAGAGACAAAATAATTAGATCCAAATAATTATAGAAAGTATGCATGGTAATCAATATGGAGCTCTCATAGTTCCATTAAGCATAAAAGTGACAGTTCGTCCTAAACAAGTCCTCCGATATAACCTAAGGCACTCAATGTCCGCAAACAGAAATACAGTCTGGGAAAAGTTATTTATCGTCAGCCAACAGTTCGGTTAGGAGTGACGATGCCTAGAATAAAGAAAGACGAGGAGACCTTGGTTGATGCATGTCAAGGAGATACAAACGACCAGTTTCGCAACGTATCCAAACAGAATGCAAAGGTCCCCGCGAGGCGGCCAAAAGCGAGCGATTCCTCCCACCTGCCAAGAGCGACCGCACCCCGAATAGACAGAGCGCGAATTGCACACACCAGCCGCAACCAGGCTGGGCAAGCTTTAATAGCTTTAATAGCGTAATTATAGCAAGACATCCTTAACATAGACTAGTACAATAATCATGGATAGTTTTAAAGTAGACTCAAGCATGGAATAAAATATATACATAATATTACATCAAATATCTTAACCAAACTGCGTGACAATATAAATCGCAATCTCCTGCAATCGTCCGTTTTACCGCCTTTTTGCACAATACTTGTGACATTTCTATTATCCGTATAACAACGAATATTATGCCCTTCCAGGTATGGTCCAAGTGATTTCAGCGCTCTATTTAGAGCTTCCATCTCTCTCTATGAGGAACTGTATTTTGATTCAAACTCTCTCCAAGAGCCAACCACTTCCAGGTTTAAATCCTCACAAATGAACGCTCCATAACCTGTACCTGAAGCATCAGTAAACATGTTGAAACTACATGACTTCATTTGTGAAATGGGTATGCCATTAAATCTATCCATGTTCTTATACCAACAAATTAGCTCTTTTTCTGCTTCATCCGACAGTAATACTGAAGCATTCCACGATGCCCGACTATTAATGCACTGAAAACATCTCTTGTCTTCAATTGAACCATCGAACCCACAGCGGGCTGCATAGATAATGATCTGCCCAGCAACTCCTGCCAAATCCCGCACTGGGATCAATCTCTTCCCCCTATTGGCTTTCACTAGGATACTTTGGATAGATTGTTTGCATTTACACATCCTTTCCTTTGTAATTTCTACCATCCCATTTATGAAATTCCAAGACAATCCCAACCAAATCGCCTCATTTTGGGGCATCCATTCACACTTGTCTTCGGCAAGAATAAAACCAAGCTTGCCCAAATCTGACCTAATCGTCTCGCTAACCTCATTAGCTTCGTCTATATGTTACTGCATCCTGCGATACCATCGTCAAGAAACATGACGACCCTTTCCCCCTGTGATCTCCAGTATGTAGAACCCTGGGGGCCGTTTCTCGAAACCGTCATAACTACAAGATCAACGACATCTCGCCACTGTCGCGCAACTTGTCAGCTAAGTGTTTCACGAACCCGTCTTTGCCAAGATGAGCGACAACTTCCGCGACAAAAGGGACTTTTAGATTCGCACGAAGACAATGGGGATTGCTACGATCGACGTCTGTTTAATGCACTGCCTTGAATGGACGTCACACTCATTGGTCACACGTATCAGTCCACGCAAATCTAAAAGTCCCTAATGAGTTGTCACTGCTCCGAACCCGTCATATCTTTTTTAATTGCTGTAAAGCGCCATCACAAGTCAGTTTGTTGCTATTCCATGGGCCGCGAAATGTACGATTAGTTTCACTAGTATCATTTTGAGAAAAATATAGACGAGTTCGGTACGTAATTCTCTGGGATGCGAAATGCAAATGTAAAGAAGTGATAATACAAATTATACATACATTTTAAAAAGCTGAATATAAACATTAAATCACAAATCATTAAACTATAACATATATAAAAGAGATAAGAATGTTACACACCGTTGTCCATAGTCGATCCATAGTCTTTTCTTAGGTAGCATAATTATATTGGCACCAAGATTAGTGGCGATATGAATATTCATTATTTCCTACGTCACAGACGTGCGGCGTGCGTACTCTGTCATATACACATGTACTATAGTACACGAGTACGTTCGTAAGCATTAGTACATGTACAATGCTCCGGAATGAAGAGAATGATTATAAAGGACGAATTACTCCGTGAAGCCAAGTACAAGCAGGGAATTGAAAATAGCAAACGTTCCTCGGAGCGGCTATACACTCCCTAATCTAGCTAGTTTTGTAATGATAGTTTATTTAGGAAAATGGACATTTAGTACTGTTAAGTTGTTCGATGACATCACTCAGTTTGATTTGATTCGAGATATATCTCATTAATACAACAGTATAAAGGCTGTATGAGTCTCGAACGAACCAACGCCACTAAACTTGGTGCCAACATCGTTAAACCATGCTCCAAATTTAGTAATACATTTTGTATGCCCTATAAAGACCCGGGGTTGGATTATTTAGGAGAACGGAAGATTGATATTGTAAAGTTGTTCCATAACATCACTCAGTTTGATTTAATTCGAGATATATCTCATTGATAAAACAGTATAAAGGCTGTATGAGTCTCGAACGAACCAACGCCACTAAACTTGGTGCCAACACCGTTAAACCATGCTCCAAATTTAGTAATACAGTTTGTATGCCCTATAAAGACCCGGGGTTGGATTATTTAGGAGAACGGAAGATTGATATTGTAAAGTTGTTCCATAACATCACTCAGTTTGATTTAATTCGAGATATATCTCATTGATAAAACAGTATAAAGGCTGTATGAGTCTCAAACGAACCAACGCCACTAATCTTGGTGCCAACACCATTTAACCGTGCTCCAAATTTAGTAACACATTTTGTGTCTCTATAAAGACCCGGGGTGGGATTATTTAGGAGAACGGAAGATTGATATTGTTAAGTGGTTCGATAAAATCACTCAGTTTGATTTGACTGCACATTATATCTCATTAATGAAACGGTATAAAGGCTATATAGTCTCAAACGAATCTACGCCATTACAGGCGTTGATTTAGAATTACTTAGTGGGGCGCCCAAATTTGAAATCATGCGAGCAAAATATTGGTACGTAATGGTGACCAGCAGTGGCGTAATAAGCAAAAGATGTTTGGGGGCAGAAAGTGGATGGGGGGAGGTTGAGCATATTTTGATAGCTTATTGTGACACTGGCAGGATACTAATCGGTTTGGGGTTCAGGGGGCGGAGCCCCAAAAAGCTCGGAGGATTTAGGCATTAAATTACCGTCAGATGAGTATATAGGGGCCTGCCTTAAGGCCCTAGCTAGAGTCCAGGGGGTAGAGCCCCCGGAAGCTCACGGGTTTTAGGCATTTAATCACGGTTTAGATGAGCATTTATTTGATACCTCATTATTTTGTGGCACTGGTAGGTCACTATTTTTTTTCTTTCTCCCTTTCTTTCTATACCTCTTTGATATACTCTTTCAAGAAAGCATGTGGGGGGGGGGGGGGGGTCTTGATTACACCGTTCCACGGTCCCTTCCATGTTGGCCTTAAGATAGGCATATTTTTTGCCTGACTGTAACATTTGGGAATTTGTTATTTTCCATCAAACGCATAAAAAAGTATAACTTACCAAAAAGCGAGGAAATATCCCGGAAAATTATGTCATTTCAACAACATTCACTGGTATCAAAACTGCCCCCCCCCATCAGTACACCTCGTTCATCAGTGGCATATCTGGCGCTTGGTCTTGTGGGGGGGGGGGGGAAGGGGCGCAAATTCATATCCCACGCCTGTCATATCGAAAAATAACACCCACATCTTGTTCAGAACGATGGGAGGTGGAGGGCTTTTATCAGGCTTTCACTCCCGCCGGAAGAACATTATAAGATTTTAAAGTCCATACAGAGTATTATAATGGTTAAAGTCTCTAAATTCCGAAAGAAAATGGATATTTACACCAATGGTGTCGAGGGGCTCTTTCTTCGTGTTTTGTTGGGTAATGAATAAGGTTAATTTGTGTAGGTGTCATCATGGTCATGTACGCTAACTTCCTCGGAACCCGCCCTAAAGACTGTTTTTTGTGAATCGTTATCAGCATACGTCGGCTCTTGCAGGAGCAGTAAGAGTTCATTATTCCTCCGCGATCATATAAAATAGTTATGTACCTGAGATGGCCAGAAACTGTAAATCAATAACCATTTTCAATACACTCAATAACCATTTATTTTTTTATAGGATCAGCCTTAATATTTAATGTGTGAAAACAAGTCATTGTCGCACGTGATATGATAAAGATGTCGGGCTCCGTATCAAGTTTCAAAAAGTAGACTTTATTGACCTGTAATAATTATGACTACAAGTTGTGTTTTATACTCTTCAGAACCAGAATGAAAAGTTGTTTACTATGTCACTTTTACAAATTTATACGTAGCAGGTTCTTTGGAACAAACATGTCAAGAAAGAAAACTTGTAGTTTTTGCACAGTTAAAGTTGTAAAGGCAGATACTCCACCCTCTCATACAAAGGCTTAAGTATCCGGGCCACTTTTTTTATTGAGTAAGTTTTGAAGAAGAACAAAAACGAGTACTCACTCTCCAATTGTATTGGTAATTGGGGAATTTGGAATGTCATCAAATATGTTTTTTCCTTTTAACACAATAATTGTTTTGCAACTCAATTTAGGCCTGACTAAATATGTACTTTTTCGTAAGGCCAGAGACAAGTTAATTTATCATATAACTGATTAACATTTGAAGTTTTCCTACGCTAGTACCGTCCTGGCCGTGCGTGCAGGCGCGGATCCATGATTTTTAAGGGGGGGGGGGGGGTGGCAGATTTGAAATTATGCGAGCCAAATACTGGTACGTAATGGTTACCAGCATTGGCGTAATGAGCAAAAACGTTGGGGGCAGACTAAAAAGCCGCCTCACCCCCATTCTTACATGCAGGCCCCGCTGAACGTTTTTCAAAGTGGGTGGGGGAGGCTGAAGTATTTATGATCAGATAGAGCGTAGCGTAAATTGGCGTGTGGTCTAGGTGCAAAGGCCCGGCTGGGGGGTCAAGGGGCGGAGCCCCCGAAAGCTCAGGGGTATCGGCATTTAATTATGGTCAGAGGAGCATATTTTGATACCTTATTCATGACACTGGCAGGTCACTTATTGGGGTGGGGTCCAGGGGGGCTGAGCCCCCGAAACTCAGGGATTTGAGGCATTTTATAACGGTCAGATAAGCATTCAGGGGCCCGCCTTATAGGCCCCCTGGTGTTGTCGGGGGGCGGAGCCCCCGGAAGCTCAGGGATTTTCAGGGTCGGATCTAGCCTTTTGCTAAAGGGGGTGGGGGTTGAACAAATGACGATGCTGAGCATTGTCCACGAGCCGCGAAGCGGCGATTTTTGTTGTTGTTGTTGTTTTGGTTGACCCAATGACCATGCAGAGCGTCGTCCTAGAGCCGCGTAGCGGCGAGGCAATTTTCACTCACCTCGTTGCCTGACTTGAGAACAGTTCGGTCGTGTTTGCAGAACTGCGCTTGCTGTAAAGGTTACTATATTGTATCTGCCATATAAAGTCATGATGGATAGCTGCGTGGAAGCTTAGTCTCCATCATTTAAAAGCCGCAATTCCTTCACAGGTAAGATAAAAGTAAAAGTAAGATATCACAACAGAGGGGGGATGTTGGAAACCTTTTCAGCCACCTTTTAACTCACTACAATGATAATTATTATTTTTTGTTTTTCCGCTACTGTGCTAAATCAAAACAATCAAAAAAGAAATGATAGTAATCATAATACAGTGCGTATGAAAAAAGTTTTCCCAACTTTGGTAGCTTCTAATAAAAAAAAGTTATAACCGGTGTGACCTTTAATCATATGTTATTGTAAAGAAAAACCAGAACCCTGTTTAATGATACCATTCTCATAATTGTACTACAAGGATGACTGAACAGCAGGATTTTAAAAATGCATTATCAAAATCCTCTTGTATCAACTTTGGGCTGAAGTAATGCATGTGGGTCAAACGCCATTACGTGTGTGTTATCTCATTCCAAAACAATAGCTCATTCATTTACATTGACTATTAGGAAGTTGGAAAAAAGTGTTAACATAAATTAAAACTCAAAGCAATGCTTATTACAAGCAAAATTTATGATATTCTCTTCGTTATGATGATTACAATCTTGACTTCATTCGCATCCCTTGTTTAAGTTAATTTTCTCATTGAATGATACAAAATGGAAACAGTTGATCTAGGATGTTATCTTTTTTTAATGAAAGTCTACTGTCAATTTCTTTTATATTTATCATCAAATGTGCTCTTTCTTGCATTTAGGTTTAGTAACCTTTTGAGTTATCATACGCTATTCTAGATAATCACCTCATGCTCCTTATGCCCAGGCGCGGATCTACGGGGGGTTTAGGGGGTTTAAACCCCCCTTGGGTGGCCCCCCCCCCCCCCCCAAAAAAAAAAAAAAAAAAAAAAAAAAAAGAAAAAAAAAGAAAAAAAAAGAAAGAAAAAAAGAAAGAAAAAAGAACGCACGCTGGAGAGAAACCCTTTCAAGTGCAAATATTGTGAGAAGATATTCAACTCATCTGTTTACTTAACCAAACACATGATAACTCTGGATATAACTGTGTATTAAACTGTTACTTGATTTAAAAAGACGTTATCATGCACTGCTTTTTATGGTCTCCATTGTGTTAATAGATGCCAGGAAAACATCACTTACGGGGTTCAAATAAACACCCACCAAAAAATCGGATCGCCGCTTTGCGGCTCGTGGACGATGCTCCGCATCGTCATTATTTTGGTCAACCCCCCCCCCCCCCCTTAGCAAAAAGCTAGATCCGCCCCTGGTGCCTGTTAAACAGTAGCCTCTTGTCGATGCCCTCGCGCTGTTGGAGTCTCTAAATTCTGACGAGCGAAGCGAGTCAGAGAAACCGAGGCGCTGCCTCGGTTTCTCTGACTCGCTTCGCTTCGCTCGTCAGAATTTAGAAGCGAGTCAGAGAAACCGAGGCGCTGCCTCGGTTTCTCTGACTCGCTTCGCTTCGCTCGTCAGAATTTAGAGACTCCAACAGCGCGAGGGCATCGACAAGAGGCTAGTTAAACAGCGCAGTGGACAAATGAGCAGAACTTAGATATCATGAGACAAGAAGTTAGTAGGCTGTTTAAAATAATTAAAGGTTATCCTGTGGATTGAAACAAGGTTCAATGAAAGCCTAGTTACATCGCATCATTTCAAACAATGAAGCACTGAAGCACGAGGCACAATCTAATCTCTGTATAGGTCTTAAGACCAAAGAAGTACAAGCATTGGTTCCTTAAGCCCAAACTTGGAACAAGGCGATTTTGACAAAACTTTTTAAAGACCCTGGTGCTCATTCACCTGTGGTAGAAATATTTTGAACAGGGTATAATTATTGGACAGAAAATAAGTTACTCTTCATCATGAAAACAATTTCAATTGGTCATGGATCAATTTATTAGGAGCTATCTGATTGGGCTCTTGCATGCCTTGTGTAGTAATGCTGATAAACCTAAGTCACTGTCGACACTCATTCTGACTGATTTTTCCCATCTTTCGATCGGATTAATCATAATACATCATTGATAAATAGGTATTTTCGTCCTTGTGTAATTTCATTAGTAATATATTTTCTGAGCAATCGTTAACAAACCGTGAAGTATAGAGGTCAGTTATCAGAATCAAAATACAATGGTGTAGGCGTACCTCAAAGTACCAAACTTGGCCCAATTTAACAATAGTAGAATGCAGAATGAATAATACCCAAATTTCTCAATTACAACACCAAATTGAACTACTTGAATCGTGGACTTCTAGCAATGATATGAAGTTGAATGCATCATACAATTTACGAAGCGCCAATATTAAAGTATCAAGGATTTTCTTGTAAAACTAAATGATTCCAGAACAGTGCTCTTCCCAATCTCACACGTATGACACTATGCAAATCCAAGCTTATAATTGCCTTAAGAACTGTGCAATATTATGTTGTTTTTAAAAGTGAGGCAATACCAATCAGTCATTTTAAATTTCGTATATATTTTACTACCTATTAAATTTTAAACTATGCTTGTACAAATTATATTTAATTCCATTTTCCTGATCTCATGTTGTTATTCTATACTTGCATTGTATTTTACCTGCACTGCGAAGCATGTACAATTCAGTCTAAGCTACATCACACATTTTCCAAAATTAAGTTGTTGGTGTCTTGATTCTAAGATACGGTGCTCTGTCACCTGTGGCAGAAATATTTTGAATAGGGTATCATCGGACAGAAAATAAGTCATGAAAGCGATTCCAATTGGTCATGGCTTTTCAATTATAGGAGCTATCAAAGTTGGGTAAACATGTGATTGTTATAGTGGTTTTTGTATAATCATCTGTATTGCCATTTAGGCTGCGATTGTCTGTAAGTGCGTCAAAAAGACGAGTGAGTCGTGCATTTGTGTGTTCTCAAACGTGTTTTTTGTATGATCATTATTTTGTATTGTCATCTAGGCTCTGAGGCCCGAATTCAGAAAGGAGGTTTGTCGACAAACCTAGGTTTATGTGCGTCATGACGCGTTTCGACGCGTTTCAAACCAAGTTACAGACAAACTTGGTTCGAACCGCGTCATGACGCACATAAACCTAGGTTTGTCGACAATCCTCCTTTGTGAATTCGGGCCGTAGTGCATGTATGTGGGTCATAAACACGAGTGAGCGTGCATTTGTGTGTTGGAGGAAATGTGGGTGGGCTTGTTTCATATCAGGAAAGGATCAAAAAGCTTAGAGGGTGTAGTCTTCAAGTATGTGAGGGCGACAAGGGTGCGTGCGTGTGCGTCTGCTTCTTTGTTTATGTGTGTGCTGCGTTAAAAACATTGATATTTAAACAAAAAAGCTCTCAACCGTCTCCATCTAAATGTCAATTCATATGTATAATGCCTAGTGTAGGAAAATTCCCAGACATATCAGGAAATACAACCTTAGAATGCAAAGTAAAATACAATCTGATCAAAAGGAGCGCAATTTCTTTTGGATTAGCTCATTGAGTTCGAAGACGACATTTTTGGAGAAATAAATACTTTCTATCGACTAAGGCTTTAAAAAATGCGATGGCTAGGGGTGAGAAACATTAATCCAATCAGCAATGACATTTTAAAGACATTTTAGTCGGTCCGTATTTATCATTTTTGAACTTTCTCCACTGATTAGTGGAGCGCGTAACTTGATTTTTTAAAATATTTCTCATGAATTCTTGTCATTCTGTAACAAAATGATTCAACGAAATGAATGAGGAGAGAAGTTAATCCATAGACTTTGTTCAATGTTGAAATCAATGGGATATGAAGTCGGCAGCATAGGAGATGTGATTTGGTCTAGCGCAACTTAATCTGTCTGTTCTGTGTGTTCGCATAATGATTTAAACGGACCTCGATTCGAAACATATCATAATATGTACATCTCAATTTAAATGAAATCAATACTAATAACTGGGTCTTATTTATCCAGGGTAGCCATATCAGTATAATAAAATGCGGTTCCTGGGGGCCTAACATAAGATGATACACAGAGACAGAGTGAAACAAGCAAAATAGCAAAAACAGCACATGGCTAATTTGTTACAAAAGTAAATGTCACGTTTGTCACTTAAAAATAATGTGGTCACCCGAGCGAGGCAGTAGACATGAACCGTCATGATCATGTACAATAATAACTAAGCACAATAGACACAATAGGCAGTTTTCGCAACCGGCGACGGGGCCTTCTACAACGCTAATCTTCGCGGGGGGTCGCACTCAGAGCAAAAATGTCCGCGTAGCGTCCAAACCTACGACGGTATAATAGGGACTTTTAGAATGAGTGGACGAGAACACGACGAACGCCGACTGATCATGCGTGTCAACGTACTTAACTGCCCATGTTGACTACAATTAGAAATCTTTTAGATTGCACTCGACGATATACATGCATACAGGAAGTAACATTATGAACATCACGGACAAAGAAAGAGGACAAAATATACAGTTCCTCATTCTACCCTCAACAAAAGAACACCCCTTCACTGCTATTATGTAAAAATGTGTAGAACAGGTGAATATGCGTGTGACACCTGTTCACACATTTTTACATAATAGCAGGGAAGAGATGTTCCTTTGTCTACCTGAGGAACTGTATATTTTATGCGCACGCGGCATAGTAGTACCTTGAGCATGTAAAGGCGCTATATAAATATCAATATGTATGTATGTATGTATGTACTAGATTTAGGAAAATCAAGGTTGACGCATTCTCGATCGCCGACTGAGACGTCGTAACGCATGTGCAGTGCCTTAAAATGACGTCACACGTTGCAGTCAAAGCTGTCAACGTGCAAATCTAAAAGTCCCTATTCAGCTGTATTAACGTCGGGAGTCGAGCTAGTACGGGGTGATCAAGGGCAAATAAATGTTATATCCTGGGATAGAACATATCTCAATGTTTAGTTCTATGTTTAATTATTTCCATAATTTCTTATATTTTTGGGGGAAATTAGCTGTAAACATAACCGTCACTTCGTGAAAACACGAACTTCAAGGACGCGCTGTAATTTTGTTTTCACGAAGTGACGGCTCGTAGCCCCGCGCGTAAAACATACGGGATTTTTCTCTCGTGGATTGAATTCCCGAAATGGACACTAAATACGGCAAAACGTCATGTTTAATTGATGTACAGATACAATAACTCGAACTACGAGATAGAGTACATTTTCCTCTTTCTGTAGCTGCTCTTTTAAAGGTTTTTTTTTATTCCTCTGTTTAAACTTTTAACACAACCGTCATTTCATGAAAACACAAATTACATAGAACGCTTTGATTTTCGCGCGCATAAAACATATGGGATTTTTATTGTGTGAAACAATTTCATGATACTCAACAATAGCAGTAGTGTAGTATAATACATGTAAAAGTAGGCCTAGTAGTAGAGGTATCATTCTGATCCTTATTGTCCCGATTATCTCTTGCAATACGTCTAGACGATAAACTCCAAGGAATGACAATTGACAATTTGTCATGAATCATTGTCTTTAATCACTGCATTATATGCATTTGACTCGAATTTTGCTTAGGTATTTGGTACTTAATGATTTAAATGGTAAAAATGAACTTGTGTCCTATTCATTCTAGTCTTATTCATTTGCCATTATGTTTTATGCATTCAAATTCCAATGTTTCTGACTGTTTTCAAGACAATATCTTTTTTGTCGATCATAGTTCTATGTAGCTTGATATCTCATGGTAATTTTGAGAGAAAAGCAACCGAAGCAACGATTTCTGAATTGTAGCGACAATCGTTCGCCTTTGCTGCTCTTCAATAATACTTGACAAGCAGTATTAATTAATTTTTCAAGGACTCATGATAAATTCGTTTAACAATTGATTACCCTTGGTTGATTCTTTTGATCGGATTATTTGGCGGGGAGAGATAGAAGTGAACGGTCTCACGCTTAACGACGTTGTATTATTATTCTTATTTTTTCATCGTCTCTATGATGCTCTTTGAATAAAAAAACTTTTATTGTTAGGCTTCCTGAAAGAAATTTCAAAAGTTGTTAAGAAATTTTTGGCTGCACTCTGTAGATTATGATGATGTGTTTGATCTTGTTTTCAATAACTAGATCAAACACAAAGTCATGATGAAAATCTACTGGGTGCATGCCAATAAGTTCTCTACAACAATAAACAAACGTGAGGTGCTATGCGGTGTGGCGTATACATGGCAATCACATGGTAGATAAAATTATGATCATCAGTACTGGGTCAAATAAATTAAAGAGAACTGAATTTGAACCCGGGCCATAGGCTACCCCTCTCGTTATTTCTCCCTCGTCATCGCCTTACTTTTCCCTCTCTGACCTCCCCATATTGCTCCGATTGTCTCATTTTCGCTCGCGTGAACATTGCCAGCACAAACCACTGACCTCTGCCTCCTGAACGGATCATCGCCCATTCCATTCACTATACGTTACGTACTATAACGGCTGTATTGTCTGACCGTTCATGAATATTCATGTTTTTGCTAAACTCGGCAAAATGTTTGCTTTTACTAAATGGAAAAATTACGGTGGGGGGGTTGGATGAAATGGACATAATGAAATAGGCAGAAGTGATCTATGATAATTCATGCTTTTTATGTTTCGTGTGCTCGACCTATAATCTTCAAATCGCTTGGTAAACTGAGTCCAAAGTTAGACTTGTTTCACATGTGTATTATAGGCAATGACGAGCTTGCAACCTATTTTGAAAAATTACGGTGGGTGAACTTTCAAAAGTCAATGAGACATGAGGGCTCCAATGAAAGAGCTAGTGATAACGTACGTCGGGGTGGATGTGCTTTTCGTTTAAACAAAAAATGAATTTTTAACGATTTAAAAAAAAAACGTCCATAGGCTAACATGTTAGGCTGCCGACTCAGATCATGCTCTGACGATAGGGGGGGTTGTGAAATGAGACTAACCGGAGCCATATGTGTGCATTTGTGTGCCTCGATAATACAGAAAATCAACAATAAGATTCTTCCTCTTCCCCTTTTTTCCTAGTACATGTAGTAGGAGTAGTATTAGCAGTCACAGTGCAGTCACAGAGTCACAGTGCAGATCCGGTCGCTCGCGATTTGCAGTGAATCTTTTCCCCAATTTCCTATACACGGCGAACTTTCACTTTCGGGGTAACAGTTGGCCGCGCATTTGGCCCTTCGTGCGTTTACAGTGAGAAAAGGCCGGGCCAGACCGCGGCCGAGACTACCTCCAGAGCAGGGCCAAATGCGCGGCCAGTTTGGCCTCGCATTTGGCCTTTTGCACGTTTACAGTGCTATAGGCCGGGCCCGGCCTTTTGCTCACTGTAAACGGGGTCTTAGATATATTCTATTTGGGTATCATTTTTGTGTGGTTTGTGTTCACGCTTGGATGAGCATGAGGTATTGTTTGCGAGAGTGCAAAAATCGACTTGCGTGAACACATACCACACACAAAATACACAAACATACCCTAAATGATCTCCGATCACACAATTTAACCCCTCATACTTTCATACAATCGATGAAAAGATGGTTGTCAGTATCTCCTGGTATTAGTCCTGGACGTGTGGCCGTAGGGTGTATATTATAGCTCCCAGTGCTTCTGAAACAGAACCTAAAATCTTGTCGATTTCACCCCATCTAGCCCAGGCACTAAACTTTATCAGTAAGGAGTAGTATCACTGGACATTGCAAACGCAAGAAACTGACAGAAATTACCTCTTATAGACCCCTTAAAATTTAGGTCATAAAAAAAGCGCTTGGGCACTGAAGGATATCGTCGTTTGAATTGAGTACTTGCCCCCTTATCTCTCTCTCTCTCTCTCTCTTTCTCCCTCCCTTCCTCCCTATATTTCCCCTCCCAATTTCTCTTTCATACGTCCCCATACTTATCTCAGCTATGTACGATATCATGCATTCTATTTCCTACTTATGTATTTTGATATCTGATAAAATACTAGTATGCCATATTGCTCCCTTCTTAATAAAAATATAACGTAATGGCCAATGCCCAATTCAATTGGAGTGAAAGAGGGAATTTCCAGAATAATAAAAAAATATGATTTTGAATTCTTAGATGTATTTGGTCATAGTTTAAAGTCATGAGCTCCTAAATTCAAGGGGGCTAACGAAATGACACAATTTTTTTTTGGTGAATTTGGCCGATATTGAGGTAACTATTTCCATCTAATGAAAATCACCCCATTAATGTAAGAAAATAAGATTTTTAAGTTATGCCATTCGTCATAAATCAATATAGGCATAAGCATACTTAACATGTATATATTAAAATAATTAAAAAAATAATAGTCTTTTTCTATCATTCCTTTTACCCATTCACCATCACCGTCCCCCTTCCATTTACAAATGCACCCGCCCACACCCTTTTTCTCACAAACATCCTTTCCAATTGATCAGCAGCATACACTCGCTCGCTGGTCGGACGATGGATAATATTAATTGATTCGATTCATAAACATCAGAGCATTTTTTGTGATATTTTGTATTATCCTGTTTGGGGGATTTATGGTACACTTTTTTCTTTATCAACTTTTCCTCCTTTGTTATTCTTCATTCCTTATTTGTATTGAACATGTCTCTTTTCATACTTGTCTAGGTGGGGGGGGGGGGGGGGGGGGGAGGGGGGGAGGGGGGGGGGGGGGCGTATGGCTCTTTAATAGAGTTGGATTTGAGAGAGCACTGAAGGCTAATGATCGAGATAAACAATGTATTGACCGATGAAAATAAACATCTTTCGATGAATTACCTTTGAAATATTTTTTCAATAGAATACGTTCTTCTTTCGATCTCTTTATAAATGAAATGAAATGAAAAGAAAATTCCTGATTCCACAGTCTAAACATTTAAATGGCTTTCCAAAATTATGCTGGGTGTAAGTAATCTCTCATTCTAATATTCTGACTGATGCGAAAGCATTGTTCATGGCATATAATTTCGGTAATCCAGCCGACCATCACAGACTCACTAAGTTAGGAGGGTCGGGGAAATAGGAACATTTTTACCGAAAATATGATCGTCGCTTTTCCAGAGTCTACATTTTTTTAGGCCTAGGATTTCAAAAAATCCATTACTGCCGCATTTAAAAGAAACATTTAGCGATTGGTCGGCCGTTTTTACCCATATCGATGGCCATACTAGCTGGCAACTGAAATCCCAGTTCACGCACATGTAAACCACTACTGCAAAAGTCAACCACCATGGGCCCCCAATTTACAGGTTGTGCTTCACAGGGGTCCAAAGCCATTCGCTACTCCAATGAACGATATTTGTTTTATGATAGGGTTGAATAAAGTTCAATAGCAAATCAGTTGGTCTTTTATTGTCATTCTCAAAACCACCTATTCGGAATCACTTTTAAAACTTTTTAATCATGGAGATGTGCGCACACTATAGTATATAAATAGTAATGTGTTAGCTTCACGGCCTGGAAGCCCCCTCCCAGCTATGGCGACGATGTAAGAGGGCGTCCTTTCGTAGGCTGTAGTAGAGTACCTATATATAGAGAGTAGCGACATAGGGGGACCGGAATTTGATGGTCACGTGACTCCTGGCGCCATTTTGTTTCGAGCTCCGCAGCGCAGCGCTATCATTCTTATAGTCCATGGGCCAGACCAGATATTGGTACCACCAGAGGTGGCAAAACCTTTGTACTTTTTTTTTTGTTTGTTGGGCATATATACGTGTAAACAGTTATCATAGCATTTCCGAATGTACAGCTTAGTCATATAATCAGCAGTTTCCATGGCAACACTAGACTAAAAACCGGTATTAATCAAAGAAACAGTTTAAAGTCATTTAAAAATTATAAAAACACTTTTGAATGAGTAAAAATGTACAGTTTAGAATACCTCACCATAAAGGAAAGCAATGAAATGCAATTTACATCACCATTTATAACGGTCGCCATAGTAACGACCCCAGAATGGCCTAAAATCAAGGATTTTGGAGTAATTTCAGTAATTCAAGACAAGTTAAAGTCCCCTTTCCAAAATAATGACACAACTATATGACAAATACATCATATAAGCCAAGAATATGCTATATAGTACATTCCCATTGTTACCATGGCAACATGAATTATAGTTAACAAGATGCCCTGTATGGTACTATATGCCATATTTTGGCTATATTTTGGCATTGGAGAGCTGTTGAAAGTTCATTTTGGTGTCTATACCCAGGTTTTCAGGCACAGGGAACACAGCTAAAGCATTATTTTGGACATTAACATAGGACATCACTGCTATTTTTCATACATTTGCATAAAATCAGAGCAAAATGACCATAAAAGTATTCTGCCACTGCATATTACAAGCTGTTTCTTAGGGTTTAGAAAGATATAACATTGTCATGACTACATTAGATGCTAGAAAACTTCATTTGATTGTATGCAATGTTGGAACCAGCACAGATTCATCACATTAATGACCATTATTTTGTTTGTTATTGTATAAAAACTGTGAAGTCCCTAGGATGTATATCTCTTGGCATATGCACACTGTGGGTCACCCATTGAGAAGATGTTTCAAGATGCTGGACTGAGGGACCTATGTGTAGAGTCAAGGGTCACTGATATTGGCTCTGTAGCTGGAGTGATTGAATGCTGCAAGTACAACCGTGCAGTAAAGTTGTTGTACGAGGCATAATTTATGCGACAGGCGTGAAAAGGCTTCCTACCCTGTCTAGAAACTAACCACACTGATGACCAGGTTCACCTGGAAGAAAGCCTTAGAGTCGTGAACAGCCTATGTGAAGATGTTTATCAAGCTGCGAGCTGTGAGATGAGTGAGAACCAGTCCTTTGAGCCCATCTTCAAGCTGTTTGATGTCTACCTTGATTACCTGATACAGGAGAATGGGACCCTATCGGCCTTCTGGATGTATGTGGACATCGTCGAGGTTGTCTACTGCATCCTGGCCCCACCAGATATTGCCAAAAACCTGCTGAAAGTTCACAAAGTTGGAAAAGAAGCATACCGAGAAGATCGTTTGGAAAAAGAGCAACCCATGGTAAACTTTCATGACAAGATGAAAAAAGAGAGCCTGAAGACCTTCCTCAACATCAATAAAAAGCAGGCTGGTTACAAAGCTAAAGGGAATCAGGTAATCGTGAAGGCAGACCGAAACCTTTTTGGGCTACAACCTCCTTATAAAGAGCACTGTTAAAAGAAACTCTAATTATGAAAAGGTAATTTTGCTGGTCCTGCTTATTTGTATTCTATTCTTTTTTAGCCCTGATATAACAAGGTTTCGATATAAAGAGGTACAGTTAACTTTGCATTAGTCAAATCTGTTGGGATCACAAGAAATATTTTTAATTACATGTATGCAAAATTTGACATAGGAAATGTAAATAACACATGTTTTTTATAGTGTGGTCAAAAAATTTGATTCTACTTAGGGAAAGTTTGACTTATGTGACTTCGAGTTATGCAAGGTTAACTGTAATTTCCTTGGTCCCAAGGAGTTTGTTATAATGAGGACCCACTGTACTGTACTTGGGCATAAACTGAAGTTCTTAGTTTCCAATTTCAAACTTGGCCAAATAGACTTGTTTCTGTTTGTTCATTTTGTGAAATAACCATTCCAATGATCACTGGCGTACTGGTGGGGGGGCTAGGGGGGGGCGCCAGCCCCCCCAAATAAAATTGAACCATGACTTATTTTCAATTCCATATACAAGTGATGTATAAATGTTCGTGATAACACATGATTTTCAACAAAATGCGCGTTTCTCCATTTCTGTTGCAAACTGATACATTCCCAAATGGCCAGGAAGCGCCGGCCATATGTTTTTTTATAGTCACTAAGGGGCCGTGGCCACTAACAGTAACACGAGTAAAAAAAAAACTCCTTTACAGAAGCAACTGTGACGCACTGCCGGGCGTTCCATACTTACATCATGTAACACTGCACATGTACCGTTGAGGGGCCCAGTGGGGAAATTGAATTCAGACAAGATTAAGAGTATAGTGCACGGTACAACGAATCGTCTTCTTTCACTAATAATTTAATGAAACGGCAAAGCTTCCGCTCTTCGGCGGGGTTAGGGGGGGGGGGGGGGAGCAACTGAATCTAGACTAGGATTAAAAGTCGAGAACGGTACAACGAATCGTCTTCCTTCTTTATAATTTAATGAAGTGTCAAAGCTTCCGCGCTTTGCGCGGGCGGGAAAACTGAATTTAGACAAGAACACGATACAACGAATGGTCTTCTTTCTCTGATTATTTAATGAAACGTTAAAGTTTCCGCGCTTTGCGCGGGATGGGCGAATATGAATTCAGACAAGGATTAAGAGTCGGAACCGGTACAATGAATCGTCTTCTTTCTCTAATAATTTAATGAAGTGTCAAAGCTTCCGCGCTTCGCGCGGGAAGGGGGTGGAACTGAATTCAGACAAGAACACGATACAACGAATCGTCTTCTTTCTCTAATAATTTGATGAAGCTGAAAGCTTCCGCGCTTCGCACGGGATGGGTGAAAATGAATTCAGACAAGGATTAAGAGTAATAATATATTGAAACGTAAAAGGTTCCGCGCTTCGCGCGAGATGGGCGAAAGCTAATTCAGACCAGGATTAAGAAACGGAACCGGTACAATGAATCGTCTTCTTTCTCTAATAGTTTAATGAAGTGTCAAAGCTTCCGCGCTTCGCGCGGGAGGGGGGGGGGGGGGGGGGAGGGGGCCGGGGAACTGAATTCAGACAAGAACACTATACAACGAATCGTCTTCTTTCTCTAATAATTTAATGAAACGTGAAAGCTTCCGCGCTTCGCGCGGGATAGGCGAAAATGAATTCAGACAAGGATTAAGAGTAATGATTTATTGAAACGCAAAATTTTTTCGCGCTTCGCGCCAGATGGGCGAAAATGAATTCAGACAAGGATTAAGAGTAATACTTTAATGAATCGTCAAAGCTTCCGCTCTTCGCGCGGGATGGGCGAAAATGAATTCAGACAAGGGTTAAGAGTAATAATTTTAATGAAACGTGAAAACTGCCGCGCTTCGCGCGGGAGGGGGGGGGGGGGGAACTGGATCCAAACAAGAATTAAGAGTCGTGAACGGTACAACGGATCGTCTTCTTTCTATAATAATTTAATGAAGTGTCAAAGTTTCCGCGCTTTGCGCGGGAGGGGGGGAGACTGAAAAATAACTTAGTCCTGGCCCCGGGTTTATAGGGTTAAATTTGTAGACATTTGGATATTGGCATTAATATATTTGTCGGTAATTGGTTGCTCGGTTTGTCGGTAATCGGTGGCCTCTACACCCTTCCCACTCCCCCCACTGACAAAGATTGAGCGACGCCCCTGATAACTATAAAGTTTATACACTCGAGAAATTGTTTGCAAGTACTACTAATGAAGTACCGGACCACCGTCTTTGTGCATTGTGCGGCATCAGGCGCGGATCTACGGGGGGGGGGGTTTAGGGGGGTTAACCCCCCCCCCCTTGGGCGGCCAAAAAAAAAAAAAAAAAAAAAAAAGAAAAAAAGAAAGAAAAAAGAACGCACGCTGTAGAGAGAAACCCTTTCAAGTGCAAATATTGTGAGAAGATATTCAACTCATCTGGTAACTTAACCAAACACATGATAACTCTGGATATAACTGTGTATTAAACTGTTACTTGATTTAAAAAGACGTTATCATGCACTGCTTTTTATGGTCTCCATTGTGTTAATAGATGCCAGGAAAACATCATTTACGGGGTTCAAATTAACACCCCAAAAAAAATCGGCTCGCCGCTTCGCGGCTCGTGGACGATGCTCCGCATCGTCATTATTTTGGTCAAACCCCCCCTTAGCAAAAAGCTAGATCCGCCCCTGGGCATCAAAGCATATACAACGTCTCAAGACGTGACTTCTAACTTCTAACCAATCAGAAGGCCTCGTTTTTTCCAGGAAGTGCCGGTGGACATTAATGCGCCAAATGTGGTTCTCAAATTGAAAAAGATCCCTACTCTTGGAAGCGGTAGGAGAAAGCAATTTTACGTCATATTACTCCAGGAAGTGCCTGAAAATGCGTCTAATTTGGTTCTAAAATTGCAAATGCTTCTTACTCTGGGAGGGGGCCGGAACCCCCTCCCAGACCCACCCCCGCTTGGTCGCTCCACTCCATTGCCGCTAAAGCCTCATTCTGTCGCTTCATCGTTTTACATAATATTTAACCCCATGCCATTTTGTGCCCCTCCCCCCGGTAAGAAATTCGTAGATCCGCCACTGATGCCCATCCCCTTGAGCTTCGGGGGCTCCTCCCCTTGACCCCCGCCGCGGCGCGCCGGGGCTTTTCCCCTAGACCCCACTTTGCGAAACGTTCAGCGGGGCCTGTATGTTAGAGTGGGGCGCTGCGGATTTTTTTTTGTCAGCCCCCCCAAACGTTTTTGCTCATTACGCCACTGCCAATGATGGAAGATTTCCTTGAGCAAGAAGAGATTGACCCATTTTTTGCGCGGTTGCTTGCAAATTGCAGTAGGCCCATGTGTTTTGTTGCATAATTCATGATTATGTACATTTGCTTGTTTAAGCAAAGTTGAATTGTACATTTCAGATAAATAATGATACCCATCACATTCCAGTTTGTTATGTTTAGTAAAAATTTTAGTAATTGATGATCCTGACAGTCCCATTGTGTAATGTCTGAATTTCCAAATTTTTAAGTTGTTTTGTCATGTCAGGGATGTACATGTAGACATGAGTTTGGAGCTTGCCTGGAGAAAATCAAGTTGATGCAGGGCGAGCATATTTTTTTACCGCTTTTTAAAAAAGGGCACAATGTATATCTATACTGGAATGGTATGGGAGAAGTTGTGCAGTATCTGGAATTGAAGAAGATGTGCAATGGTATTCAGATTTTCTATTCTAAGTTTAAATTGAATCATCACTACGTGTAGAACTAAAGTACATGCATGTTTAGGTAAAGTTGTGACACTGGGCAAGGATAATATGACATGATTTTCATGGGGAAATACATATATCATTGTCTACATTGCTCCCCCTTTTTTTCTTACATATCTTAATACCATACGATACCCATTATGTATTGTTGAAAAGGATGTCTTTTCGAGAAGGAACATGTATATGTATTATGACATGAAATAAATTGGAAAAAAAAAAGCAACAAACAAATGAATTGCCCAATTTCAAAGTTACTTTGTGTGAAATTTATACTCGGAGCTGTGTGTGTGTGTGTGTGTGTCGAGGGGAGGGGGGGGTATACTTCTGTGTCTGGAATTGTGAGTAAACAGATGTATGAGAGGATATGTTTATAATGTGTGTAAAGGTATTGATGTGCATGGATTTTTTAAAACTTTTTTTTCCTCATTTTTATGAGCGAGTTGGGCATTGTCTATGGAAAGGGAGGGGGGATGGGTTGGATTGTTTTTGCCAGTGATGTCTTTATTTTATGATGTGGGTTATGGTTGCATGCTGATTAACTCCCCCCCCCCCCCACCCCTCTTATGAGCAGCAAAACTTTTGGTTTGGGGGCTGCAAGGTAGCTTGTATATGGACATACAGCCCCCTCCCACTTTTCCATATACGGGGGGTTGTTGAGATACAATACAAACAATAGCGCGAGTTGCTTTCTGGCTCGCACAGTTGTGTTTGAAATGTGGCCGACACAACACAGTATATGCACTTCAAAGTTTATACATGCACTGCGCGCGCGCGCGCGCGCGCGCGGTAGACCAGGCGAGTGAAACAAAATGGCGTCAATGCGCAGGTTGTCGCTACTCTCTATATATAGGTACTCTAGGCTGTAGGTCGGATTTGTGTATACACAATAGTTAACATGTCCTACTAGATCACACACACTTGCCCCTGTTATCTTTATGTACAATAAACCAAGTGGATTTTACATGTAGAGTCTACATTCACTTCTGGTGTAGAGTTGTGTTACATGGCAAAGTTTGATCAAACTTTCACAACAAACATGATATTATTCCTGAATATCCCACTTAAGGGGAATTAAATATTTAAAAAAAATCAGATTCACTCACCTCCTTTTTTTCTAAAAAGAAAATTTGCAGTTTAAGCTTTCTTGTAATAATGTAATGATTTAATAATAGTAGGTAGAAGAAGCAATCAAACAAGTTTCACTACCGAAAAGGGCTATCGGTTGACCTTGAATTTGTTTGAAGCTCGGTTTGCCGCGGGGACTGGGATAGCACACGACCTGCTCTCTCTCTCTCTCCCTCTCTCTCTCTATACATATAGAATATTTCGTATCAAACTGCGTGTTACCCTGGTTCAGAAAGGTTACTTCAAACTACATTTTATCGCACCATATGTAGGAGGAAATTGTAAAGTTTGAGTTTGAAAGAGGTACCGAATTGCTTTGTTTCTTTGAAAGGGTAAGACTTTTTTTCCGTGTGCAACCCTCTTCAACACATGCACTTACTTAAACGGCAGAATATTATTACCCTACCTATATAGAAACCACATACACTGCAAATTCATTTCGTATTAATGGATGAATTGAAGCCAGGTTGTCATGCATGGCATACAGAACACAAAGAAGGTCTTATTCAAGGCCTCCCTGTGTCTAAAAGCGGAGATTATATTTCAAAAATATGACGAAAGAGAAAAATTAAACACGCTTCGAATCAGTCAATCTATTGAATTAGACCGCCGGGTGAACCCTCAAAAGTGCCTTAGTTTTTGTGTTTTGTGACCCATCCTCGGCATCTACTTGAAAATGACCTCTAATATGTAGAACAATAAACTGAAGATGATGGTGCAACTCGTCAGTATTTGAAATTACATTCTGTGTATAACAAGTAAACATAATCAGGCAATCAGTTTTTCTAAATGAAAACAGTCATGTTATCGTTTATCAAATAATAAATTGCTAATGTCAGTGTATTATTAATTGTTATCAATTTATTTGCATTACCTATATCATTTTAGCGAGTATGAACAATCATATATCAGATAAATCCTTGAGAAATATCCATCGACTAAAAATAATTATAATTGCAAGATGCCCATTTCAAAATATAAATTCATTTTGTAACATCTTACCCATGATTTTGTCTATATTCATCTGCAAACTGCACATTACACAATTCTCATATTTAAACGATCACTTATCCAGCAACTTAAGATAATCTTAATCAACCTTCATTTTCAACATTTTGACAGGTTTAAAGACTTGTGAGTATCAATTCTTATCAAAACGACTAATAAAAAGAACTAATCGAACAAAAAAAGGAAAATGAAAAAATTGATGCCATAATGCTAATATATATCTTCTTTATAGGACTTCACTTGAGGAGTAACGATGGAAAGGTCATCTGCAGGAACTGCCCTTTACTTTGGACTTCTGGTCCTCCTATTCCAGTTGAATGTTGTTACATGCAGTAAGTATTATGGAAAAGTAAATAAATAATGTCCGTTAGTGGAGGTGTTTAGTGGTTCATTCACTTGACTCTCAATGCAAGGGTTGAGGGTTCGAATCCAAGTCCGGCACTCCTGTCCTTTGTTAAGACATTACTCCACATTTGCAACTCTCTACCAACTTTAAGTTTATAGTCGTAAATGACTATCTGGCAATGATGATGATGATGCCAGTGACGAAAATTATTATCTTAGGCTGCAGTTACTAGATAATATATACTGATAAGAATTATAAGAAGCTCATACATGAAAGGGGAAAGGGATGAAAACAGTAACAACTGTGTGATCATTTTCATGTTCCATATATTTATTTCGTAATAAAAAGAAATAAACAATTTAAAAATCCATGTTTAATATGTGTATTATTTTTTAGAAAAGGTGACTTTGTTAGTTCACAAATACTCATCGATTGTAAAGGTTATCAAACCTTTACAAGTTTCGTATTTGTTTACACATTATTCATAATGCTAAAAATGTGTTAGTGGCTCACACTTTTATAACGTCTTTCGTTATTGTTGTCGAACTCAGTTACAACATTTTTTATTAAATTGGGGAACCTATAATACGATTATTAATATTAGTGTTTCTCAATTGTGCATGTTTTTCATTGTTTGAATATGCATTCTCTTTTAAACTACTGTGAATGAGACAGCCATGGAACGTGGAATGTGGAACAATAAAACAAACAAATTGAAAAGAGTATTATTTAGAAAATTTCTTTCTGACACAAACTAGTGAGTCTATGGCTACATCAATTTCAGGGGAAATCGATGATCAACATTCATCCGTTGAAACGTATATTGATGATCACCATCACTGATGACTAAATCTCTAAAGCTGAAAGCTGACAGAGACCGCATCATAACATTCAAAAGATTGAATTCAATAACACTAAAAACTACATAATTCAAACATAAGGAACATGGGAATGCTCCTTTGCAGTGGCGGATCCAGCCCCCCTGGAAAATAAACGTGTAAAAACACGTGAATTTTACCTTGGGGGGGGGGGGGGGGGCAAATTTTCAAATTTTCGAGGGCCAAACAAAAAAAATGTACTCACTACATTTGCATTTATTGACTACTTATCACATAGATTAGGTTTCCTTTTTCCAGGGATACCCATTTTTTCAAAGTCAACTCATTGGTTTCTGAACATAACCCTAAATGGTCTAATCTTTGAAGCACTTGTTATGACTTGATATTAATTATTTTATTTCTTTTTATTAAAAATCACCTCCAAAATAACTAGTTACCCTCAAGTGTTTCAGAAATAGCAGGTATTATTTAAATTTGCATTTTGTTGCCCAGCGCCCTCGACAGGTTTTTGTTGTGTTATGTTATCCCATGTTATCATGTGCACATTAATGAAACATATACATGTACATAATGCGACATTGATTGTTTTCTTTTTCTTTTTCTCGTATACTTACTGTGCATTAGTTGATGTATCTTGCTATTATGTGCTATATATTTTTTGAAAAAAACACTGCATTTCATTTAATTTCATTTAATTAATACAATCCAAAAATACATTAAACAAAATCAAGGTTACAAAATTGAAGTAAACACGATATACCAAACAAAATACAAAACATTCATACACGAAGAGTTCAGTTATATTGCACAGATACATGTACAATACCTTTAGGAGAGAAGCAAAAATATCAACGATAGTTTTGCAAGTAAATACATTTTTTTGTAAAGCAATCTTGTTTGAACAATTACCCCCCCCCCCCCTCCCCTCATGTCACCAACGTGTTTTTTTCTTCTTCTTTACACGACAGTCAGTGATTTGTACGGCTTTAATTTCAATAAACGAGCTCGTGAAGAGTCTAGCTACCTAAACCTGTGCATGTGCACATGGTAACCGTTATGATTAGCGATAGGGTTATAATAATCATGCAAACCCACCTTTTATCCTCACATCGTTAGCTCAATCGATAGCCAGTTCAGGGGATAGGTGTCATTTATCAGTGCCCCCGGGCATGAGTATGATGCAATGTGTTTATGTAGGTATTGTGTGTGCATGGGTGCTTGTATGTGTACGAGAGTGCGTGTGTCAGTGGCGGATCCAGGGGGGGGGGGGCCCGGGGGGCCCGGGCCCCCCCCCTTGAGAAAAAAATCATGTAAAATCACGCGATTTTTACCTTTTTTTGGGGTTGGGCCCCCCCCCCTGGCGCTCAAGGGGGGGGTGCAAATTTTAAAATTTTCGAGGACCAAAAAAAAAAAAATGTGCTCACTACCCCCCCCCCCCCCCCCCCCCCCCCCCACTGAGCGACTTTTCGGCTGGCTGAGTCGTTGCGATTTTTTTTTGGACTCCAAAAAAAAAAAAAAAAGTGTCCGCTTACCCCCCCCCCCCCCCCCCCCCCCCCCCCCCACTGAGCGACTTTTCGGCCGGCGCGATTTTCAAATTTTCGGGAGCAAAAAAAAAAAAAAAAGTTGGGCCCCCTCCCCTAAGAAATCCTGGATCCGCGCCTGGCGTGTGTGTGTGTGTGTGTGTGTTTTTGGTTATGCGCTGTTGCATGAACGGTGACGCTCCCCTCCTATTTGGGACGTGTATTTATTCTTTACACGACAGCCTGTGGTTTACGGCTTTAATTTCAATAAACGCGCTCCTAAAGACTCTAAATATAAGCTAGTTTAGCTACGAAAGCTTGAAAAGAGGTCACAAACAATAAGACTTTGATTATTTATTGCTTTGCCTCACTATTCATAAAGGCAAAAAATAGAACTGAATAAGTACTCATATTCGAACCAACAACTCAAACGTTGTATTACGCTGTCGTTATGCCCGCGTCACACTGTCCTGAAGTTGACATAAGATGGACACACGATGAAGGAAAATTCCAAATTCGGGTCTGATCGTAAACACATCGTGCCATATCGGGCCATTCGTGAGGGCATCTGAGGCAAACGTATGACCGCCGGTCGATTTTTCAGGCTCCGAAGACCTTGCGAAGGTTCATTTTCGTGTTGTATTCGTGAGTCCATGTTGCCCTTCGTAAGGCCATCGTGAGGGCATCTTGTCAAATCGTGTCATCTTCGTAATTACTTCGTGTGATCATCGGTGCCATCGGGCACTTATGTTGCAATAAGGTATATTTCTCGTATCCATACTGATTCGTTTTTCAGATTCAATATATCATGTTATGCGATGTTTTATATTACATCATGTGTTTTTAATTTTGTTTGTAAACTTTTGTAATACGGCTAAATGCCGCGATTAAAGTTTTATTTGGAATAAACCATTTTGAATGAATGAATAAATGAATATTAAAAACCAGCCTCATAGCAAGAGGCTTTTTAAAGTACCCCAAAAGTGCCCTAATTTCTAAAGTAGGAAAAGTGCCCCTATAACCTCGTAAGAAGTGCCATGTTTTACAGTGCAAAAGGGCCCCCTTCACCTTTGATAATTACCCTATTCAAATTTGAGAGGTGGCCTTTTTACTTTGACCAGTGCTTCTTTTCCTTTGTAGGAAGTGCCTCTTTCCCTTGCAATAACTACCCACTTTAACTCCCATAAGCACACCTTTTATTTTCACGTGTGCCCCTTTTCCAATCTAATAAGTGCCCCCTTTTCCGTATGATAATTACCTCCATTAAAACAAAAGAGCTCCTTCCCTTTTCATAAATGCCCCACTTTCAGCTATTAAAAGTGTCCCTTTTCATTCTCATAAGAACCCTTTTACATATTTAGTCAGTGCCTCTTTTCAGGGGCGATAAATGCCACTTTACATCTCTGACAATTTCCTTTTTAACAATGATACGTGCCCCTTTTCCTGTCCAATAAGGGACCTATCCCATTTTCAACTCTTAATAAATGCCTCTATCAAAATCTGATGGGTGCCCCAATTCCGTCGACAAATTCCCATATAACATTCTCATAAGTGCCTTTTTAATACCAGGTGAGTGCTTCATTTCAGGTATAGGAAATAAATGTCTTATCCTTTTCGATAAGTGTCCCCTTTTCTTCTCTTTACAAACGTACCCCTAATTTAAAGTGAATATTAGGGCGATTTCTTTTTTAAAATCTTAACATTTTTCCTCGTTCGCATATAAATATTCAGACCATCATACCTAAATGCAAAGTTTGATGCTTAAACAATATGTTGGATGATGTACAAAGAGAAATAAATTAACCACGATGTATAGGGGTACATACCAATGTCTAACAACTTGTATATTTTGATTTTTGATTTCCCTTTGTAGGTGCCCTTTTTCCCAGAATATGCCCTTATTTTGTTGGTCCCATCCCCCAATTTGAAAGTCGCTCCGACGCCCCTGCTCATAGCATCATTAGTTTCCGATCAGCAATTAAATTTCCCACCGTCGGTCGAAGGTTTTATACCAACGGGAGGTCACGTGACGCCTTCGTGACCAAGTAGGAACGCATCGTACTCTCAATACGACGTCGTGTAGCCATTGTGTGGCCTTCGAGTGGCCTGCGGGTACACTTCTTATTACAAATTCACATCTTCGTGTTGCCTTCGTGAGTGATTCGGGTGCCATCGTGTGACCTTCTGTAGGCATCGTACTTGTTTCGGCTGTTGACCAAGTTCGGGGCCATCTTCGTGCGAAGTTCAAATTTTCTTCATCGTGTGTCCATCTTATGTCAACTTCGGGACAGTGTGACGCGGGCATATCGTATGACCGCCGGTCGATTTTCAGGCTCCGGCAGCAGCTTCGTGAGCGGTGGCAAAATCTTTGGCGTGCAAATTAAATCATTAAATCTAAATCATTTAAACAAAATAAACCATAAAAAGCAACACTCATAACGTCATATGGTTGCCAATATATAAAGCCCGTATTATTGATCAAAATATGTACTCAATATTTTAAACGTTGAGGAAGAAAATGTAGTTTGTTATCTTCGGAGATCAATCGCCTACTATCCCTTCTGTACCTTGTTCCTTGTTCATTTCCACAATCCTTTTAGATTTGCAAAACTGTGGTACCCTCCCGGCCCCCCCACTCAGTGTTATTTAGGGTACGCATATGCTCGTTCCCTCTTTTTGAAAGCACCCCCTATCTGAGGACTGCCAACATTTCCGAACCCCCCTTTCGCGGGCTTTTCCTGCCTTGGAGACCCCCCTAAATCAGGAAAAATGCTCAATGTACCCCCCTAACTTCGGAATAATTTCTCAGGAGTCCAAAGAAATGAGAGAAAAAAAGAAAAAACACCCCCTTTTTAAAGAAATCTCCGGGTGAAAAGTCAAATACACCCCTTTTTAAACAATTCTCGGGCCGGACTTTGTCGCACGAAAAGTACCCCTTTACCGGACATTTTGGCAACACGCATGCGGTCATTTCGAAACCTGAGTGGGGGGGCCGGGGGTACCCTCTGGAGCCTACAACCAATAAATAATTCCCATGTTACTTAGTTCTTGAGGTTTAAGTAACTAACTACAAGTTGACCAAATTGATACAATGTATTTAATGTCGAATACAATCAGTATAATGGTAATGCAAATATAGTGTTGGTCAAGGCTTTGGGCATAACGTAGGACACGAAAGATTAAGTTTCTTTCTCTCTTCTTTCTTTATATCTTTTATTTGTTGTCTTTCTTTTTTCGGGGGGGGGGGGATCCAGAAATGTCAAAGGAACATGAATTTAAGAATCTCACAGGCTCCGTCCAGAATCTTTCTCTCTCTCTTTTTCTCACTCTGATGAGAAGCTGTGGGATTCCCAGAAATCACAACTTTCATCTAGTCATTTGTCCTGGCATTGAGAAAATTATTCGTTGAAAAAAAAATATTAGACCCTACACATTGAAGTTATGCACATGTCTGGATTTCAGCTTCCCTATATTTCTTTGTTTTGGGCAGTACGTTGGAAATTATGAATCAAAACTTTAGAAAATCCGATAGGTAGATGGAGATATGTTTCTCGTTTATTGTTAAAGGTGAAATTCAAAGAAAATCACAAATATGTCAACTAATGTATGACTAGAAACTGGTAAGCTAGCAGATGGCCATCGTACAAGTTTTAGGTCAACTACGTATCGGGTGATTTATGAAAATACAAATACATCCACCTGCATAGCAGCTGGGATATATACGAGAGATTCGCCGGAAAAATAACGATGTTTTAATGACGTCACTATATAGACCAATACTGCCCAAGCAGACGACATCCCATAAAGAATGAACATTATTGCAAAGCTTTTATTTGTCAAATTATAATGAGTTTAGTGTATATAAATGTGAAGGCATTTCAAACCATTCAAAAGGGGATATGACCCGATTCCGATAACTAAAATCTTTTGCTTGTAAATACACAAGAAAGGGGTTAATTAACAATCAAATAAACCAGACTTTCGAATCGAAAACCCCTCGGAATGATATTAAGGACGGCATTTGTTACCTCTTGAAACGCCGAACATACCGCGGTGTGTGCAGCTGAATATTCAATGACGTCTAATTTTGTTTACAAGCGACGGATTCCTTTATTTTTGTATCGCTGCATTTGTCATCAAAATAAAAACATGTTCGGGGTTTAGCGTGAGGCAATAGATTATACACTTAGCCTGACGGTAGTGAAGTAAGAGTAAGAACTCAATAGAAGATGAAAACACAGGCACTGAAAATGTGTGAGATGTCATGGGACATCGTCTGCTTGTGCAAATCGTGTCCATACTGTGATCTCACACATCTCAGCAGCGTTCGGAGAGCTCTTCAGGTGCTATGCCGGGGCTGTATTTAAGCGTTATATAATTTATAATAATCATTACTTCGAATGTTTCCAAGCATTGATTTTTGATAACCTTGTCGAATCAATGTTTCAACTTTGCAATAATGAAATTAAGTTAGTTTTTTAAATCAATGAATATCTACTTTAAAAGCCTCTCTCTCTTTACAAAACAGGATCGAAATATGCACCTCTGATTTTTGTCTGTGACGAGGAAGCTGGAGCTATCTTCGAAAGCAGTGCAGATTCCTTAGATTTCCGCCCGCTACCAATTTCGAATGTACACCGTCCTGTAGCTGTGGCCTATAGCCCGAATGAGGACCTCATCTTTTGGATTGACGCTGAATACGGCACTCTTAATCGAGCATTCCGGAACGGTTCTGGTCACACTGTACTTTTGGGAACTCATGGGGGTAAGGATTTGACGCGGTTGATGATTATTTCGAATGAATGTAACTATTCCGGGACTTACATTTCAGAAAGTGGTTGATATAATAATATTAAGTTATTGCTTGCTTTTATTAAATACGATGAATAATTACTCGTCATTGAGAGTACTTCTACAGGTAAGAATTTGACCTGGTTAAAGATTCTTTGTAAAGATTGATAGAAACTCCATGATTTACATTTTATGAAGAGGTTGATAAGTTATCGCTTGGTTATTGCTTCCTTTGATTTAACACAACGAATACTCATCTGGTGACAGCATGTTTACCATGACAATCAATCTTAAATATATATATAAATATATTTATATATAATTATGTTGTTTTTTATTCTCTAAAAGTGCATGTTTTCATTCTTTCAAAGCTACCATGACATCCCTCCCCGCCCACTTGGATGAGTGTTTATTCTTTACTGCATTTTGTTCTTCAATTACATGCCCCAAAATGTATCCGTTTGTACACTTTTTTTACGCACTTTGCCAATGTCACGTCTGAGTTCTTTTGATTATTTTTTCATAATTTCCTCCTAGATTTCAGCGATGTAACAATTCATACCCAGTCTGAAATTCTTGGGTTAATCGCATCTCAGACTAATTTAATACTCCAGCAAGGCTACAACTCAGCGCCCTTTGGTCGGACTAGTTTTAATACCACCAATCATCTGACGTCTGTTTGCCTTCATCCGAACACGTAATATAATGATATATGTGTTATCGTTGTTATAACATTTACAAAAAAACTTAATGGCCCGAATTCACAAAGGAGGTTTGTCGACAAACCTCGGTTTGTCGACAAACCTCCTTTTGTTTCGACAAACCTCCTTTTGTTATTTACAAACCAGGTTTGTAAAAAGCGCGTCAAAACGCGTCATTATGACGTACATAAACCTCGGTTTGTCGACAAACCTCCTTTGTCAATTCGGGCCAATGGGTTTGAATATTTACTGTATTGAATTTGATATAATATTGTCAGACTCTCCATTCGCGCTGGTTTATATTTTGTGTGTGGCACTAATGGCACTAACGTCCTTTTGGCAAGACGTTAATCTACATGTGCCACTCTCCACCCAGGTGTTAAATGGGTACCCAGTAGGATGCGAACGTTAATGTAGTATGCTCAGCAGTGTGAGTGTCTGTAAAATAGCGAATGACTAGAATGCACCCCAGGGAGTGGAAAATGTGCATACATTGTGTGCAGGCAAGCCTGAATTTTTATTATAATTGTACACTATGGATAGATGATGTTGCTATGCATATGGGGCTTTGTTCATTAATTTGGCTATATAGTAGCAGTAGTAGTAGCTGTCTGTCGCGAAGCGACAATGTCCGCCTTCATTTTCATAAAGGCTGCTTGCAAAGGTAGGTAAGTACCGGTAGCTCTTGCAACTTACTACTCTCTTTAAAAAAAAGAGTGAATTTTCAAAATCACGGACGTCACTCCTCTGGAGAATGAAAATAGAGTGAAAATAGAGTGAACATTCACTCTTTTCTTCTTAGAGAGACTCTAAAATCAATCGATTTTCACTCCTAAACAAGTTATCACGGACGTCACTCCCAAGAAAGTGAAAATAGAGTGAAAATTCACTTTTTTTTAAAGAGAGTAACGGTACTCTCTCGGGGAACTGGTGGCAGTTTCACACCGGCAAGGACAAGCCAGGACGGATGTGAACCACTAGACCCTGCAATTTGGCTATACACAGTAGTAAGATGGTAAGAGTTGTAAGGAGAATGAAAGTTTTGAATTGATCGCATAGACTTCCATGTTAGGGCTCCCACTTTGTTTTACTGAGTAAAGATTTTAGTTTCGATTTGTATATATCTTGATAACTAAAAATAATTTCAATTGAACTCCTTTTTTCACTAAAATTATTTCATTTGAGGTTCATTTGATTTTTGTCTTCCAGAGACCTGTATGCATTGGAGAATGGAATCGTTCCTACAATATTAAGAGTAGAAGGCAATTTCACGACTACACAACCGATTCAGAAATCATCCTTATTTTCTCCGTTTAGTATGGCATTTGATCGGCATGGTGAGCATGAATAGAAAATTAGCATATGACACGTGTCCAAAATTCAAATTCTCCTGTGTTCATAATTTTTTTAGAGTTCTCTATTCTCTCCATGGAAGGGATGAGGTAACAATCACTGTGCTTTACTGACTGTCATAGTGTTGGATGAAAATATTCGTAGTAAATAGTAACAGTGTAAGCATGTGTGTGGGCGGATGTGTGTGACTCGTGCAGGCACACGCCTGTGTGTAGGTACGGTATGTGAATGTGTAGTCAGGTCTGTACCCCTGTACAGACGTGTATAAATAAGATATCTGATGATCTTAGCCGGGCTAGCTGGGGACCGACCAGGATTCATCATATGTCAATTTTTACTCGCCAAAACAAAGAGCTTACCAGAGCTCAACTATCTTTCACATTTCTCCGTATCCGGACACCTACCCCCTGGACATCTACCCCCAGATAACCACCCCAGACAACCATCCTATAGGACAATTACCCCACGAACAACTACCCTGGGGTGGTTGTCTCGAGGTAGTTGTCCGGGGGTTGTTGTCCTAAGGGGTATTTGTCCTAGAGGGTCGTTGCCCTAGGGGGTAGTTGTCCTAGGGGGTAGTTGTCATAGGGGATAGTTGTCATAGGGGATAGATGTCTAGGGGTAGTTGTCAGGGGGTAGTTGTCCTGGGGGTAATCGTCCTAGAAGTTGGTTGCCCTAGGGGTTAGTTGTCCTAGGGGTAGTTGTCCTAGGGGGTACGTTACTTGGGGTGGTTATCCGGGGGTGGATGTCCATGGAGTAGGTGTCCTAGAACCACATTTGGCATTTACTCTTTCTTCCTCTTGCCATCAGTTAACCAAGTTAGAGGGAGTGTATCATGGGAAATACTGGTTAACGCCATCTACGTCTTCTTTTGGACAACGGGCACGTCAACGAATGGACTTAATTAACTGGGTCAGCGCGCTAGCGTTGGCGAAACAGACCGAAGTTCTCCTCGCGCTTCGGTTTCGTGTATGTTGCACGCACGTGAATGCTGCGGTCGCGCGTCGTCGGTAGTCGTATTAAAACCCGATTGGCCCCGAGTAGGGCTACGGGAAAGACACATAGTCTTGTCATGACACACTCCCTTTAACATAATCATTATCCAGGATTTTGGTATTTGTAATCATTTTTGTAATATGTTCTCCCGTCTTTTCGTCTCTATCTCTCTCTTTCTCTCTCTCTCTCTCTGTCTTTCTGTTTTCCTTTCTGTCTGTTTTCTCGCCTTCTCCTTTACTTGTCTTTTTTTCCCTTCATATAATTGAGAAATACTTGTTCATTACCTCTTTGGATGGCTCTAGGGTCCCATCTCTTTATGTTGGATAACATGAAAGGAACTGTGGAGTCATGTGGCCCGCTAGGTGAAGACCACCAGATTCTTCTTTACTACCAGAATACCAAGCCTGTAGATGTAGAATGGTATGGAGGGTCTCCCATCTGGACGGACAGCTCCTACCGAGGCATCGGGTTCATGGCGAAGAGAGGGGGTCCCTCGACCGGCATTACGAGCTTGAACCAGTTTCAGAAAGCAACAGGAATACATGTTTACTACGGTGAGTATACCGACGTACCATCATCTCGTGGAGCAGTCGTGGTACGGTGGTTCGTTAACTTTACTCTCAATTCAAGGGTTGAGGGTTTAAATCCCAACCCGGCATGTAAACTATGGAAATACAGATACGACCAAACATATCGTTTTGAATATGAATATGAGAGTGTCAATTTGATCTAGTTAAAGTGTTGGTTAACACAATTAATAAAATAATAATTATGTTATGCTACACTGAGGACAAAAGTATCAACTATGGTTCTATGTAAATTAAAAGAGTCGAACTGACTTGAAGGCCGTTTGATAACGAAGAGGTTTTCTAAACCCAACGAAAAACACAAGTGATTCTTTTCCCCAAGTGAACACAGGTAAATATGAAAATCACAAAGGACTTAGATATTCCATGAATACATAACACATAAGGTGTTTTAGGATTTATTTTCCTAGTGTGCGCATAGGGGATTTCGTGTTGAAAGGGCATTGATACAAAACTATGAAGACCCATCGAGACGCATGCAGGATAAGTGTTTATACAAGTTATATAAACACCATTTATTTATGGACCGATGGTAAATGATACAAGTACTATCTTTGACGAAATATAAATACGTCTTATGCGAAAATTTTGATACATGATTGGATTGCTCGTAGAAAAGATGACCTGCACATAGAATATCCCGCTTGGAATCGTATAAGACCGTAGTCTGATTTTATTCAATCTGAAAGAACAAATTGAATAATTCATAAATATATAAGTCAACTGGACTCATTCATATCAGCTTCAAGTATAAATGTCACCTATATAACAGAAAATGCAAATCTGCCTGAATATCCTTTTTCTCATGAATAATTAAGCACTAATTTAAATATAATTACTAAATGACCAAAATGGCATCTTATATCTTTCATAACATTTCTACAAATATCCCTCTTCAACATTCAGGTTTTATGAATGATAACACAAGGTTAAATAATTCCACTTGACCTTCATAACAAATGTGACACACTTTTCAAGTCACTAATATTCATATTAAAACTCGTACAGAAATCCCTTTAAATGACTTTATCGATTGTCATACTCATTAAATAGCTTTACCAAAATACAACAGATATCATCAAATACCCTTTTGTAAGACTTTGTGTAGTTGCAAAGCCAACAGCAACATCTGTATGCAATACCAATAGCTAGTCTTAATTCAGACCATTAATTGAAAGTCTATCAATACGACCATAAATAAACCACCAAATCAGCCTTTTTCCTGTAAATTGTAAATACCAGAGTGCTACAGTTAACCCTGAAAATAATGCCCGTTAATATTTCTATACTGTTTATTCTTAGCAATGTATCAAATACATGTTAAATATATACTTTATATCGAATGGTCTGCACACTAGACTATCAACTTTACACGTGTACACTTTCACTGAGCGAAATTCCATTTCGTTTAAAACAAATAAGAAAACATCCATAATTTTCATGTCTGCATAAATCATTCTGAAAAACACATTCACACCAAGCTGTACTCACTTCTTGGCAGGATACTGTTGAAATACTAAATGTCTCATTCGAAAATGAGACATTCTTGCACGAAAAATTAGGAGGCGAACATCGCAAGATGTCACCTCTGTGAAACCCAATAGTGCTCTGCCGGTTTTTACATTGATTAGCACATACGTACACGTCGACAACTGATGTTGTTGTTGTTGTTCGTTTGGTATTATAATGGCTATTAGTCAAATTTGACTATTGTTGCCAATTTCATCGCATCTCTTTCTCTTGGTATTTTTTTTTCTTTCTTTTACCAATCTCAATTTAATATAATATTAGTCATCGTCTAAAAAATATAAAAAATAAAATTATTTCAAATTAAACCACGATCCGCACACAGTTCCAACTCACGCTGGCCCTGTCCTTTCTATGATGCCTTCTTACCAGCCCAGCGAGTTACGTTACGCCGTACGCTTCTCGGTTGATAAACTCAACCTAGGTCACTCTGGCATAGACAAGGGGGCGTCGTGTACCTGTATATTTAGAGGGTTTATTTATTTATTAGGAGAAAAACAACTGCATAAGCAAAACACTTGTGGGCTTTATTAGTTTATATGAGTTAGTTCATGAGATTATTTATATAGTGCATGACTTTTAACTACTATAATCATTGGGGGGTGGGGTGACATGCTTTCGAGTATATAGCAAGTTTTAATTGCTTTTGTCACCCTGGCCAACAGATTGTATCCTTCTCTCTCTCTCTCCTCTCCACTTCCCTAATGTTGTGTGTATGTATTAAGATATTTTTTCCGATTGGTCAAATAAATAATGATAAATTGTTTCAATTATTTGTTAGTTTTTATTTTTATTTTTTAAATTAAAAGAGGCCTAAATAAGATATAGGTCTATACGATCAAAACTTCAAATAATCAATACACTAATAGGCCTATAAGGTTATACACAAAATACCTATTTTCTCTTCTATTCAGCTCAAATTGATTGCGGTTTCCGTCTTTCATCTCTTTTTGATTTTACTTTTTACATAATCGCTTCGTTCTAAAAACGAAGCGAGCAATTGCCATTTGTACACGAGAGTCACTTTCTCGTAAACATATCATGATGTCCTCTTCCTTGGAAATATTAACTTCTGACATTAACATGGCCCTTTCTATTATATACTTTGGACATTCTATCAAAAAATGTCTGACCGTTTCTAATGTTGGACAGCTGTCACAGAAACCTGTGGAGTGGATGCCCAAACGTAGGAGGTCTTGGTTGAGTCCAGACACTCCCAGGCGTAGTCGCCTAAGAATAGTTTCAGTTTTTCTTCCCAATTTACAAGAATATTGTGAGATAACATTTGGCTGAAGGATTTTTAATGCCGATTGGGTATCATTCCACCTTTCTTGCCAAAGTAACTTTGAACTGTACAAAATTATACTTGTCTTTTCAAATAACGTCAATTTATTATGCATTTCAATTTCCTGAGTTAGAGCTTTTTTTGCGTAGAAGTCTGCCTTTTTCATTTCCCACTATCCCACAGTGGCCTGGAATCCATTCCAAAGCGATTTCGATCCCTCTATATTTCAATCGGGTCGTTATTATAAATATTTCTGTGACAAAAGATTCGTCACTAAAATGTTTCAAGGCTGTGAGGGCACTTAAGCAGTCGCTAAAAATGACTGCACCTGTATAGATGTTTGTTTCTTCGATCCATTGAAGGGCAAGAACAATGGCAGCCAACTCGGCTCTATACGATGAGGTAAAATTCGCTAATCTTTTACATTGGTGTACAGAAAAGTGTGGGATATAGAAAGCAGCCGAGCATTGGCCCTTCTCCGGAAACTTAGATCCATCTGTATATATATGCAACTTCTGGTTCGACCATTTTGAATTAATCAATTCTAAGCTTTGTTGCTGTAGCTCATTCGGATGGTCGGCTTTTGAAATCCGAGAGCTCAACTCGGTCGAAACCAGTGGGGGTTCAAAAAGCCATGGCGGGAATGGGGATGGTACGGCAGTTTCTGTCATGAAGTTTTTATTTTACTCTGGGTGCTATACCCGAAAGGTTTACTGAGAAAGTCTTTTCCCTTTAGATAATCAAATTGCCAACATGGCCCTATGTTTTGTGATAATGGGTGGTTTGGGGATCTTTCGATACTTTGTCTATATTTACTTGACACAATTTGTCTCCTTAGATCCAAGGGAAATTCTCCCATTTCCACTTGTAATGATTGTAGGGAAGTGAGAGGTAGTCCTCCCGCACAAATCCGTAGCGCCTGGTATTGCACCGAATCAAGTGCCTTTTTTTGTGGTGGTAGTAGCGCTATCGTAAGCCTCACATCCATAGTCGAGTAAAGATCTTATGAATGCCCTGTAAACCTTTACGAGGGATTTAGAAGAGCTCCCCCATTTAGTTCCCGTTAAACATCTTAGGATATTCAATTTTCTTTTACATCTCTTTACAACATTTTCCACGTGTGGCTTCCAGGTCAATTTCTTATCAAAAGTTACCCCCAGAAAATGATGAGTATTCTGGAAGGGCACTTTATTCCCGTCTAATTCTACTTGCGGTGGTGAGAGATTCATTGTACTTTTTGTAAAAAATATAGGGACTGTCTTATCAGCCGAAAGCCGAAATCCCCATCTGCGAAACCAAGTCTGGAGCTTATTCAGGTATTCCTGTAGTTTGCTTGATATTTGAAGGATATCCCTACCTGATGCCCATATGACAAAATCATCAGCATATACAGCTAAAGGCACTGAAGGATCCGTAGGGATATCACTAATCATTAAAAATACTCAAAATACTTCCTTGTGGGAGTCCATTATGCATATCATATGTTTTTGATTCAGTATTATTAATTCTAACCTGAAAGGTACGTCCTGTCAAATAATTTTGTAGATATTGTAACAAATTTCCTTCTATTCCCTTTTGGGCGAGTTTGAATAGTAGTCCATTTATCCATAACCATTGTAATCTTTCTTTGATCAAACGCTCGATTATTTTGGCGAAGCATGATGTGAGTGAAATGGGTCTATATGATGACGCTTTCCGGGGATCTTTTCCAGGTTTCAAAATTGGTATCAAAATAGAGTGCTTTAGTGGGAGGGGTATTTCCCCTGTTCCCGAAATCCTGTTTATTATATCTAACATAACCCTTTTAGTTTCTTTAGGAAAGTTTTCATACACCTCATAAGGAATGTTATCTTGACCAGGGGCAGTCCGCTTTTTTTACTGTACTGCCTTTTCTAATTCAATGAGTAAAAAGGGTTCATTGATAACACTCTCCTGAATATTCATGCTATTCTTTACTAAAGCTAAATACTGTTCATTTACCCTATCTTCTCTCATTCCTAAAGATTGAAAGTAGCGTCCAAAAACATCCACCTTTTCATCCTCCCGAGTTATTTCTTTGTCATTTTCTGTCAATGATGACATATTTTTTGACCTCGCACCTGGAACGCCATTTAGTCGTTTTATGCAGGTCCAGATTTTTTACTCTGGCATGTAACGGTCCAGTTTCGTGCAAAAGGCTTGCCAATATTTTTGTTCTGCTTGGCGGAGAACTCGTTGTGCCATTGTTTTCTTGTTACAATAATCATCTATATTCTCCAGCGTTATCATTCTACCTTTTATAGAGAGCTTGTTACTCGCTTTATTTCTTTCTTTAATTTTAGCAGAACATTCTTTTGCCCACCATGGGACCGGGTTTTGTTTCTTTTTACTCTTTTGGGGAACAGCTTCCTTTATAACTTCTTTTAAGTACTCCATAAATTGGGTGTACATTTCCTTTACATTTGTGTTTGTTAATGTAATCTGTCCATTTAATACTTCTTCACATTTCTTTGCAAAGTTAGACCAGTTTATATTCTTAAAAGAAAAAGGCTTTTCTACCACATTTCCATTAGGCCTACCTGCATTTGTTCTATGCGGATCTGTACTTTTTTTGAGAGACACTTGGAGAGAGATTGGGAAGTGGTCACTACCAAAAGTACTCCGCATGACTCCCCATGTAGACTTACACGCTAAAGAAGGAGATGTGATACTTAGATCCAGACATGATGTTTTCCCCGTTCGTGGGTCTAATCTGGTCCCCTCTCCATTGTTCAAAATAATTAAACTGTTCTTATGCAAAAAATGTTCTATTACTTCACCGTTTTTGTCTGTTTTTTCGCTGCCCCATAAAACATCGTGAGCATTAAAATCTCCCATTATAAGGACGTTTTCATTGTTAGATACATTTTCCATTAACTTATTCATAATATTTTCATTCAGTTTATTACAAGGGTTATAATAATTAATGATTGACAATTTTTTCCCCCCTATGTAAACATTCATTTGCTTTAATTCTAAGTTTGCATCTGTGAAAGGACCCTAGCTCGTACTTAATCCTATCATGAACATATATAGCACAGCCTCCTCTAATATTATTCTGTCTGTTTCTAGGAAAGCATGTATATTCTGGAATATTCAAAATAATGTTATTATGAAACCAGGTCTCCTGTATGCAAATAATATCATATTTAAAATCCTTGTGTAAGTTTAAATAATTTAATAATTCATTGCCGTGCTCTAAGAGTCCCTGGGCGTTCCAGTGTAAAATGGAAAGTGACATGAATAAATTAATCACTATCATTTATTCTATCATATGTACTATTTTGTTGCAGCGCCCTTTTGGCTGCAACGCAAACAAGAGTATTCAATTCTTTTTCAGTTCTACCTTCTGTGAATTTAAAAATGAGTTGGCAAATAAAATCTATAATTTGTTCATCACTAGCCGAGGCTATGGAGTTGGTCATAGGTGGAGTGCCTTGTGGTGTTTCATTTGACGTTCCTTGATTATTAATGATCTCTTTATTCTGTGGTACCTCGGATGAATAGCCTAGTTTTTAAATTGTGGGATGGTGTTTGCTTTGGTCAGGAATGAAGGAACAGCTGCTTGTGCGAAGGTAATATTAGGTTTACCAACATTCTGCACTGGAAGTTCGTTTGTTTGTTTTTCTGTTTCCTTACTCAATGTTTTGTTGGCTTTTTTTTCTGTTGAATAGGCTGTGGATTTGATTCTTTTTTATTGTGTTGCTGCCAAGATTGAGTTGCTTCTGCGTACGTTAGCCCCTTTGTATACCGTATTTGCTGCACTTGCTTTGCCTTTTTGGCTTGTGCGCAGCCGCTGTAGGCTGCAGAGTGGTTTTCCCCGCAATTTACGCACTTTCGTTCTTCTTTTTTTTTACACTCATCGAACGAGTGGTTTTCTCCACATCGGACGCATCTTTTTTTTGGAATTACATTGTGAAGCATTGTGTCCGAATCTTTGGCATTGATAACATCTAATTACAGGTGGGACATATTGTTTTACGCGCTTGATTTGGAAACATAAGTGGATTTCAGGGGGGATGGTGACTTTACTGAAGGTTAGAATAACGCAGCGCATTGGAATTTGAGAGATTTGGCGCTTTCCTTCTATTGTTTCATCTGTTCGGACTCTTTTCACCATCCTCTTCACCCCAATCATATTTTGAGTTTTCAATTCATTAAGAATTTCCTCCTCCTTCATTTCCAGTGGGATATCATAAATGACTCCCTTTGCTCTGTTCACTCCTTCACTGACTTTTACATCAACACTTCCTATTTTGTTAATCTCTGAGATAGCCTTCACCTGCTTAGTATTTTTACACTTGATTAAGAGTCCCGTATTAGTGGTTTTGATAAAATCTACAGGGTTCACGCAAACTTCCCGAATTGCCTTGGCTATTTGTATGGGATTTACATTGTTCAATGATTTTGTCCTATCTATTGGGGTTATGAAAATCTTAAAGCCCTTTGGGTTTGGGTTTGGGGAAGTGGTGTGGAAAGTGGTGTTCGAAGAGTATGATTCTGAGGCGTGTTTTAAGTTCTCTAGCTATATTAGTAGAGCTTCTCTCACGTTGCCTTTTTGCAGGATTCCTGTTTTGCACAGTTTGAAATACCATTTCATCCTCGCTCATCATGGATCTTTCCGGCTCGGAGGCGTGAGCCGCCATGATTGGCTTTCGAAAAAAGGCGCGAAATTTGAATAGCGCGTATCGTGCAGCTAATTATAATGAAGTGAAATGAAATGAAATGAAAAGCCCACAGTGTTAGCTTACCTCACGAGAAATTCCTATTCCAAAAGTGGTCACATAAATCCAAAACAAAAAACTTCAAAAAGAACAACCCAATTTCCATATGAGAAGCAAAGTCAAAGATATAATCGAAGAGTAAGGCGAGAGTGCGACCTATCCGGGTAAAGGTGATTAAGGTTACGTAACGGTATCTGCGAATCAAAAAACACAATGAAAATCAGTTTCGTGAGCGAAACAATGACTATTTTGAGACTCAACATGGCATTCTTCTAACAGAAGGTTCGGCATTTAGTTACGTTATGTTTGGTTGTTCTGTACCTCACTCAGAATTAGGTACATATGTAAGAAGGTCTAAACATTCTCTTCGAGACGGCAAACAAAAGTGAACATAAAGCACTTCCATTTGTTTGGCTAGAATATATAGATTGACAGTTACCATGTTTAAAATAAAAGATATCTTGATATATAACTGTTATTTGTATATGTGCCCTCAACTGATCTGTTATCATTATTTTTATTGTAATTATCATCATTATTATTATTAAAATTATCGTTATTGTTGTTATCATTATTAATATTATTATTATTATTACCATTTAGTATTATTATCATTATTATTATTATCATCATCATTATTGCTTATGTTATTACCTCACCTGCAGGCGATGCTTACGAAAGGCAAGCAGGAGAAGATTGTCTTGAAGATGAGTTCACATGCAATGATACGGTCTGCATACCAATATCATGGAGATGTGATGGACTGATAGACTGTGACGACGAGCTGGATGAAGCAAGCTGCTATTCTGATGAACCTGGTCAGAATAACAATGACATTAACCTTTAATTGTGCTTGGATTTGTGTACCAAACTTAGAAAGGAAACTGAGAAGCTATGTTAAATCCCTCCCAAACTGTTCAACTTGTCAATCCTGTCAATGTTTGTTCATTCACTTAACTTTCAATCCAAGTGTTGAGGGTTCGAATCTCGTCGTGGCACTAACGAACGTCCTTTGGCAAGACAGTAATCCACATTCGTCACTTTCCACCCAGTAATGATATTTGATAATGGTTATTGCAGGGCTCGTTGGAAGAGCAGTATACATACTATTGCAGCTATCCCGGGTAAATAAGATCCCATAAATGAGTAATATTATTCTTATTATCATTATCATTACTATCATTATGCATTTTTATAACTATCATTATTATCATCATTATTATCATTATTATTATTATCATCATACATAGTAGTAGCAGTGGAAGTAGTAGTAGTCTCATTAGTATTATTATTATTATTATTATTATTATTATTATTATTATTATCATCATAATCACGACAGATTCCATCGTCTTCGTAACCGACTTAGGCAAAGGTGCGATATTCATGGCAACAGCGACCAACCTCACCTTTACCCAGCTGCCCCTGGCGGGTCTACAAACTCCCGTGGCCGTTGACTATGACCCAGTGGACGGCATCGTCTACTGGACGGATGTTTCTACCCGTTCAATAAGCTCGGCACGCATTGATGGGACTAACCAGACAACAGTTATAGCTGGGCTCGGAAGTAAGTTGGTCAACATTTTTCATAATTTTATGACTTTCTATGATTAATATGTTATTATGGCAAAACGAATTCGTGGAATTTAAGTTAAGTTGCGTCAGTCACAACGTAGCGATAAAGCTAACCAGGGAGATAACATCCTCTCACATGTAAGATGAAAACTACTCGGGTAATTTTGTGTTAACATATTCCTGTAATATTTGCAATCGCATGTGCATTTTTGCTCCCAATTCTTGATTTACAACCTATCTCTCTCTGTCTCCTAATACATCACGGGAATAACATAGCATTTTCTCCGATAAACACAGAAACCCCCAATATTCTTCACCACTCTACAATCCAATCAAATTCGATAAAAGTTAACAAATTGTCAAACACATTAGAAGCATCTCTTTCTGTTAATAAACGGTGAATGTCGTGCCTCAATTGTTACCCCTTCAGGACCTGATGGAATGTACTTTGATGTTCAATCCAAGACCATATATTGGACTGATGAACTTCACAACACGATAGAAGCAGTGTACCCCAATGGCACAGGCAGACATAACATTCTTTCAGACCTGGATAAACCGAGAGCAATAATCATCGTATCAACCAACAGGTTTCATTTAGATATTGCTTCATGTTTGCGATTGGCTGTATGAAAAGTAGATGGGATGTGGTCTAGACTAGTTGATAGGTCGCCGGACTAGGGATCTCATGGTTCGTGTTGGAGTAATGCCGCGGCACTCAGTGGCGGATCCAGGGGGGGGGGGGGGGCCCGGGGGGCCCGGGCCCCCCCCCCTTGAGAAAAAAATCATGTAAAATCACGTGATTTTTACCTTTTTTGGAGGTTGGGCCCCCCCCTGGCGCTCAAAGGGGGGGGGGGGGGGTGCAATTGAAAAAATTTCGAGGACCAAAAAAAAAAAATGTGCTCACTACCCCCCCCCCCCCCCCCCCCCCCCCCCCCCCCCCCCCCCCCCCCACTGAGCGACTTTTCGGTCGGCGCGATTTACAAATTTTCGGGAGCAAAAAAAAAGAAGAAAGTTGGGCCCCCTCCCCTAAGAAATCCTGGATCCGCGCCTGGCGGCACTAATGTCCTTTTGCAAAACATTAATCTATATTGGCAATCCTTTATCCGGGTGTAGTAAATAGGTACTTGGAAGGAAGTTAGGAAATTATTCCTCAAATACTTTTAGCGCCTTATGAATTCTTGATATCAAGAAATGGTTTTCTGTTGTAAAGCAATGGCAATTCTTGATATCAAGAATTCCATTGCTTGATATCAAGAAATCAGTTCTTGATATCAAGAAATAGGAATAAATGTAAAAACGGCTTGCCATAAATACGCAGCAATACGCAAACCAAATACGAAAAGGTGTGACTGAGGCATTAAGGCAGCTGAGCTAAAGCCATGGTAATAATACTTTCCTTTGTAGGAAGGATCCTCTAACATCCCTTGAGATAGACATTAATATGATCACAGTATATGTTCAGAGCCAGAAACGCGTTAGCTTTATATTAAATTATATGAATTAACACCCTTCTGGCTCCAAACAGAAAAACAATAAATAGCATTTTCATAACCTGTGCAGCCTTAGCTTTTGAAAAATCTTAATTTAAGAACAACCCAATCCTAAAGTTTAGGCCATGTGTTAATTTAACATCTATAAAAGCCATATACTTCAAATGTTGAGCATAGTAAGAAGGAAAAAACATCGTGACGATGTACCTTTCTTAGCCCTTAATGCCTGAATCGAGAAGCCAGAGTAACGTTTGTCGTTTCATAAATCGAAATTTATTTCAAGCGAACGTTACTTTGGCAACTCTTCTTAAAAAAAAGCTGAATTACGTGCAGGAACAAGTTTAAATCCCAGTCTTTTCAATTTAAATATCAACTGTACATCAATAAATTCAATTCAACTAGCTGCTTGATAAGATGATAAATGAGCCTTTTCTGATTTCAGAATGATTTATTGGACGGAATGGGGAGATTTTCCAAAAATAGAATTGTGCGACCTCACCGGCAATAATCGGCAGGTTGTTATCAGCACAGGTCTTGGCTGGCCAAACGGTATCACATATGATAGAGAAGGTGAGTTTGAAATGCTGTCCACATTATTTCAGCCATGGGACCAAACCTCTGTTGGAACTAGCCTAAAACAAACACCAACATCAACAACAACTAGGCGTTGTGGCGTGCGCCTGTAATCCAGCTAACAGTGGAAGTTACAAACTGATTCAGCCGAGGACGCAGGTTCGAAACTGAGTCACGTCTTTCTGATGGTGACGTTTAAAGGTCGGTCCCCAGACGTAAATAATCATATCTGATTGATACACGTCTGTAAAAACCCAATACACACACACACAATCAATGGAAGCAGGATTAATTCGCTTAGATTAGCTAGATATTCTGATTCAGGGACTCTTCTACTATTACTCTCCTACAAATTTGGGGTTTCCATGTCGAAAATGAAATTTTAAATAATTGTTTCCTTCCCTCATGTACTATCTACCCTGGACCCAGCCGCCCTATAAATACACACACAATCTAATGAAGCTATTCTAATGGGAACAACCATGCTCGTTTTCAAGCTCATTTCAAGTAAACTTGTACATGTAAGATTTGTGAACAAGAACAAGGAAAAAGAAATCGTACAAATATTGAAGATGAACTGGAAATTAAACTCTGTCGTCAGCATAAATGAAGGATTCTTGAATGATTTCAAAACAATGGACTGTACGACTGATCGATCGTAAAATCAATCACTAAGTATTGTGTTACAGGGCCCGAATCTCATCTTTATCTTGACTTTCTGTCCAGGTTCACGGCTCTATTGGTGCGACGCTCAAGTGGACAAGATCGAATCCTCAGACCTCTATGGCAATGACCGTAAACTCATTCTAGATAATTCCCATGGTACGCTCTATCATCCATTTGATATTATCTTCCACCATGGAACTCTGATGTGGACCGATTGGCAAACCAATGGTATAGGGGTAAATGAAGGTTCTCGGCATGCATGGCCAAAAAACTATATTCTACCAGGAGGCTTTCCGCGAGGAGGAGGCTTCCATGTATTTGAGGGTAAGAGTAGATTCATATCAAACGGTGTTTTATCTATCTTCTGCAGTATTATACATTTAAAATACGGTGTGACATTTAAAAACTAAATCGTTCACTTTCAAATAATAGAACTAATGGAAACAGATTGTTCACTTAGTATAAGATACTGATTATGGTTTATGTAGAGGTGTCGTGGTCTAGTGGCAATGTCTTCCGACTGTCGATCACATGATTCGCGGTTCTAGTCCCACCACAGGATATTGATTTATATTTGCCACTCTTTACCTAGGTGATATAAATTAATATAATGTTATCGAATGCCGGAGCGCCTTATCAGGGCTGCTCAGCCGATGCCGTAATAATAGTACAGTCCTTAGAAACATCATTATTTAGCAGTATTTGAATGTTACTATACGCTGTTGGTCATAATGGTGGAATAATTATTTTTACCCCAATTTATTGAATGATTTTTACAATGATTTATTCCTAATAGATCTAGAGAATAGTATACATTCTCAGATTTTATTGAATGACAATTGGGGAGTGTTTGTTTTGCGTGACTGCTAAAGCATGTGTGTGCTACAATGCTAATTAACTAGGGGACCTACGTTCTTAAGTCATAACTGACAGTAATGGGGATTAATACCTCATAAAAGGGAACTAATATAGCACATCGACACGGTTTTGATCCTGGGGGCTCACAGTAACGAGGCCTTTGCTTAGCCAATGAATCATGACTGTACGCAGCGGGCGCGAGGGTACGTCGACGCCCCCACAAAAACACAAAAAACAAAGAAAATGCAATAAATTTTCAATAATTCATTGCATTTCCCCCAGCCCCCAACAGGAAAAATTCCTCTGTAGAGCCATGCATTATGGTTCAAGGCAGAAGATGCAAGTCCTGACCCGAATGGGGTAACTTATAACGTCTCAAAAGATGACCTGTTTCCTCCAGGATACACACCAGTAACCCTGTTGGCAGTCGATGCATTTAACAACTCAGAGCCCTGCCTATTCTACGTAGAGAACATACGTAGGTCTGATGAGACATTGATTTATGAAGATTATGAGTCGTCTAGTGATATATCAATTCTTAGCGATGTTACAATCAATTACTGGAAGAACTTGCAAATGCTTTGCGACATGTTGCAAAATGCCACTGGGTTCTTTGGGAGGTGTAATTCGCCCCGATGAGTCATGTTCACTGCTTATTCTGAGATCTTCCCATTTCTGATAACGATACTTGAATTAAGCTTTAGCAAGGGAACCTCCTACAGAGAAGTAAACATTTTACCAGGAAATAATTGATAATTTAAGAAATTCAGCAATATACATCTTATTTATTTTGTATCAATTGTATTATTAGGACTGGAGATAAATTGATTTAGCGCTTTTAATGATTAAAAGAAGATAAAATGTCGTTACGTTTGTTGATAGTATCATAATTTACCAACACTTAAATGGACAATTACAAGTTTCTGGCAAATATAAAAAACGTCACAAGATTTAAAAACAAATATGTTCCTTCTTGTCCTCCTTCTGATTCGCTGCTTGGGTAAAACTCATGCCCGTATAACAATTTATGATACCCTATTTGGTGAGGATGCGTGGACTCCACATGACAAAACTCGTCTAGTCTACTAATTCTATGAGGCTAATTCGCTTAATGCATGGTCTGTATATATCGTTCAAGAGAAGGCACCAGTCATGAAATTCCGAAAAAATCTCGGGAGGTACATTGTGCTGGAAAGACAGCTAAACAAATGTTTCAATATACACACGTTTACTGACAATACTAATTGAAAAAGCTTGTGTCCTTTCTATTTCAACATGTTCAAAAATAAGCTTCTCTATGCTTTCAATTAACTATGCATTAATATATGTTATGTTTTATTTTAGTTATAGACAAAGATCCTCCTGTCCTGACATGTTCCAATGTAACTCTCCATCTCGATTCACCAAACACCTTTCCTGGATTGACGAATGGTACAACCTATACCTACGAAGATGCAAGTCCTGACCCGAACGGGGTAACTTATAACGTCTCAGAAGATGACCTGTTTCTTCCAGGATACACACCAGTAACCCTGTTGGCAGTCGATGCGTTTAACAACTCAGATTCCTGCCTATTCTACGTAGAGAACATACGTAGGTCTGATGAGACATTGATTTATGAAGATTATGAGTCGTCCAGTGATATAGCAATTCTTAGCGATGTTACAATCAACTACTGGAAGAATTTGCAAATGCTTTGCGACATGTTGCAAAATGCCACTGGGTTCTTCGGGAGGTGTAATTCCCCCTGATGAGTCATGTGCACTGCAAATCTTGAGATTTTCCCAATTCTGATAACGATCTTTAAATTAAACGTTAATAAAGGAAATTCTTTACCAAGTAAACATTTTACGAGCAAATAATTGATAATTTAAGAAATTCAAAACTTTGTTGTTGTTACATCAATCTATATTCACTGAGTTACCAACCATCTTTTATCATCATTGTAATTGTTTGCAGTTACCGAGTTGCCCGTGAACTGTCCGGACTTGGATCGCACAGTAGGCACTGACCCAGACCAAGCGACGTTTACTTTTTCCCCAGATTTTGGAGCACATAATGTCACCAAATCTGTAGATGGTTACAGATATCACGGAGGTGGTGTCTCAGTAAATCTTACGTTGGGAGGATCCCCAGTTGGGAGCGGTGTGTCCATTGGATCACATGACGTGATTGCACTTATCTATGACGACGAATTGAATAAGACATGCACAGGCATCTATATTGTCAAAGGTAATGGGTGCATTTAAGGACAGCAACGTATATCTTATTTATTTTGTATCAATTATAATATTAGGACTGAAGATAAATTGATTTAGCACTTTTGATGTTTAAAAGAAGATAAACTGTCGTTACGTTTGTTGATAGTATCATAATGTACCAACACTTAAATGGACAATTACAAGTATCTGGCAAAAATAAAAAACGTCACAAGATTTCAAAACAAATATGTTCCTTCTTGTCCTCCTTCTAATTCGCTGCTTGGGTAGAACTCATGCCCGTTTAACAATATATGATACCCTATTTGGTGAGGATGCGTGGACTCCACATGACAAAACTCGTCTTGTCTACTAATTCTATGAGGCTAATTCGCTTAATGCATGGTCTGTATATATCGTTCAAGATAAGGCACCAGTCGTGAAATTCCGAAAAAATCTCGGGAGGTACATTGTGCTGGAAAGACAGCTAAACAAATATTTCAATTTACACACGTTTACTGACAATACTAATTGAAAAAGCTTGTGTCCTTTCTGTTTCAACATGTTCAAAAATAAGCTTCTCTATGCTTTCAATTAACTATGCATTAATATATGTTATGTTTTATTTTATTTATAGACAAAGATCCTCCTGTCCTGACATGTTCCAATGTAACTCTCCATCTCGATTCACCAAACACCTTTCCTGGATTGACGAATGGTACAACCTATACCTACGAAGATGCAAGTCCTGACCCGAACGGGGTAACTTATAACGTCTCAGAAGATGACCTGTTTCTTCCAGGATACACACCAGTAACCCTGTTGGCAGTCGATGCGTTTAACAACTCAGATTCCTGCCTATTCTACGTAGAGAACATACGTAGGTCTGATGAGACATTGATTTATGAAGATTATGAGTCGTCCAGTGATATAGCAATTCTTAGCGATGTTACAATCAACTACTGGAAGAATTTGCAAATGCTTTGCGACATGTTGCAAAATTCCACTGGGTTCTTCAGGAGGTGTAATTCCCCCTGATGAGTCATGTGCACTGCAAATCTTGAGATTTTCCCAATTCTGATAACGATATTTAAATTAAACGTTAATAAAGGAAATTCTTTACCAAGTAAACATTTTACGAGCAAATAATTGATAATTTAAGAAATTCAAAACTTTGTTGTTGTTACATCAACCTATACTCACTGAGTTACCAACCATCTTTTATCATCATTGTAATTGTTTGCAGTTACCGAGTTGCCCGTGAACTGTCCGGACTTGGATCGCACAGTAGGCACTGACCCAGACCAAGCGACGTTTACTTTTTCCCCAGATTTTGGAGCAGATAATGTCACCAAATCTGTAGATGGTTACAGATATCACGGAGGTGGTGTCTCAGTAAATCTTACTTTGGGAGGATCCCCAGTTGGGAGCGGTGTGTCCATTGGAGCACATGACGTGATTGCACTTATCTATGACGACGAATTGAATAAGACATGCACAGGCATCTATATTGTCAAAGGTAATGGGTGCATTTAAGGACAGCAACGTATATCTTATTTATTTTGTATCAATTATAATATTAGGACTGAAGATAAATTGATTTAGCACTTTTGATGTTTAAAAGAAGATAAACTGTCGTTACGTTTGTTGATAGTATCATAATGTACCAACACTTAAATGGATAATTACAAGTATCTGGCAAAAATAAAAGACGTCACAAGATTTAAAAACAAATATGTTCCTTCTTGTCCTCCTTCTAATTCGCTGCTTGGGTAGAACTCATGCCCGTTTAACAATATATGATACCCTATTTGGTGAGGATGCGTGGACTCCACATGACAAAACTCGTCTTGTCTACTAATTCTATGAGGCTAATTCGCTTAATGCATGGTCTGTATATATCGTTCAAGAGAAGGCACCAGTCATGAAATTCCAAAAAAAAATATCGGGAGGTGCATTGTGCTGGAAAGACAGCTAAACAAATATTTCAATATACACACGTTTATTGACAATACTAATTGAAAAAGCTTGTGTCCTTTATGTTTCAACATGTTCAAAAATAAGCTTCTCTATGCTTTCAATTAACTATGCATTAATATATGTTATGTTTTGTTTAATTCATAGACAAAGATACTCCTGTCCTGACATGTTCCAATGTAACTCTACATCTCGATACACCAAACACCTTTCCTGGATTGACGAATGATACAACCTATACCTACGAAGATGCAAGTCCTGACCCGAACGGGGTAACTTATAACGTCTCAGAAGATGACCTGTTTCCTCCAGGATACACACCAGTAACCCTGTTGGCAGTCGATGCGTTTAACAACTCAGATTCCTGCCTATTCTACGTAGAGAACATACGTAGGTCTGATGAGACATTGATTTATGAAGATTATGAGTCGTCCAGTGATATAGCAATTCTTAGCGATGTTACAATCAATTACTGGAAGAACTTGCAAATGCTTTGCGACATGTTGCAAAATGCCACTGGGTTCTTCGGGAGGTTTAATTCCCCCTGATGAGTCATGTGCACTGTAAATCTTGAGAATTTCCCAATTCTGATAACGATATTTAAATTAAACGTTAATAAAGGGAATTCTTTACCAAGTAAACATTTTACGAGCAAATAATTGATAATTAAAGAAATTCAAAACTTTGTTGTTGTTACATCAACCTATACTCACTGAGTTACCAACCGTCTTTTATCATCATTGTAATTGTTTGCAGTTACCGAGTTGCCCGTGAACTGTCCGGACTTGGATCGCACAGTAGGCACTGATCCAGACCAAGCGACGTTTACTTTTTTCCCAGATTTTGGAGCAGATAATGTCACCAAATCTGTAGATGGTTACAGATATCACGGAGGTGGTGTCTCAGTAAATCTTACTTTGGGAGGATCCCCAGCTGGGAGCGGTGTGTCCATTGGAGCACATGACGTGATTGCACTTATCTATGACGACGAATTGAATAAGACATGCACAGGCATCTATATTGTCAAAGGTAATGGGTGCATTTAAGGACAGCAACTTATATCTTATTTATTTTGTATCAATTATAATATTAGGACTGAAGATAAATTGATTTAGCAGTTTTGATGTTTAAAAGAAGATAAACTGTCGTTACGTTTGTTGATAGTATCATAATGTACCAACACTTAAATGGACAATTACAAGTATCTGGCAAAAATGAAAAACGTCACAAGATTTAAAAACAAATATGTTCCTTCTTGTCCTCCTTCTAATTCGCTGCTTGGGTAGAACTCATGCCCGTTTAACAATATATGATACCCTATTTGGTGAGGATGCGTGGACTCCACATGACAAAACTCGTCTTGTCTACTATTTCTATGAGGCTAATTCGCTTAATGCATGGTCTGTATATATCGTTCAAGATAAGGCACCAGTCATGAAATTCCGAAAAAATCTCGGGAGGTACAGTGTGCTGGAAAGACAGCTAAACAAATATTTCAATTTACACACGTTTACTGACAATACTAATTGAAAAAGCTTGTGTCCTTTCTGTTTCAACATGTTCAAAAATAAGCTTCTCTATGCTTTCAATTAACTATGCATTAATATATGTTATGTTTTATTTTATTTATAGACAAAGATCCTCCTGTCCTGACATGTTCCAATGTAACTCTCCATCTCGATTCACCAAACACCTTTCCTGGATTGACGAATGGTACAACCTATACCTACGAAGATGCAAGTCCTGACCCGAACGGGGTAACTTATAACGTCTCAGAAGATGACCTGTTTCTTCCAGGATACACACCAGTAACCCTGTTGGCAGTCGATGCGTTTAACAACTCAGATTCCTGCCTATTCTACGTAGAGAACATACGTAGGTCTGATGAGACATTGATTTATGAAGATTATGAGTCGTCCAGTGATATAGCAATTCTTAGCGATGTTACAATCAATTACTGGAAGAACTTGCAAATGCTTTGCGACATGTTGCAAAATCCCACTGGGTTCTTCGGGAGGTTTAATTCCCCCTGATGAGTCATGTGCTCTGTAAATCTTGAGATTTTCCCAATTCTGATAACGATATTTAAATTAAACGTTAATAAAGGAAATTCTTTACCAAGTAAACATTTTACGAGCAAATAATTGATAATTAAAGAAATTCAAAAATTTGTTGTTGTTACATCAACCTATACTCACTGAGTTACCAACCGTCTTTTATCATCATTGTAATTGTTTGCAGTTACCGAGTTGCCTGTGAACTGTCCGGACTTGGATCGCACAGTAGGCACTGATCCAGACCAAGCGACGTTTACTTTTTTCCCAGATTTTGGAGCAGATAATGTCACCAAATCTGTAGATGGTTACAGATATCACGGAGGTGGTGTCTCAGTAAATCTTACTTTGGGAGGATCCCCAGCTGGGAGCGGTGTGTCCATTGGAGCACATGACGTGATTGCACTTATCTATGACGACGAATTGAATAAGACATGCACAGGCATCTATATTGTCAAAGGTAATGGGTGCATTTAAGGACAGCAACTTATATCTTATTTATTTTGTATCAATTATAATATTAGGACTGAAGATAAATTGATTTAGCACTTTTGATGTTTAAAAGAAGATAAACTGTCGTTACGTTTGTTGATAGTATCATAATGTACCAACACTTAAATGGACAATTACAAGTAACTGGCAAAAATAAAAAACGTCACAAGATTTAAAAACAAATATGTTCCTTCTTGTTCTCCTTCTAATTCGCTGCTTGGGTAGAACTCATGCCCGTTTAACAATATATGATACCCTATTTGGTGAGGATGCGTGGACTCCACATGACAAAACTCGTCTTGTCTACTATTTCTATGAGGCTAATTCGCTTAATGCATGGTCTGTATATATCGTTCAAGATAAGGCACCAGTCATGAAATTCCGAAAAAATCTCGGGAGGTACAGTGTGCTGGAAAGACAGCTAAACAAATATTTCAATTTACACACGTTTACTGACAATACTAATTGAAAAAGCTTGTGTCCTTTCTGTTTCAACATGTTCAAAAATAAGCTTCTCTATGCTTTCAATTAACTATGCATTAATATATGTTATGTTTTATTTTATTTATAGACAAAGATCCTCCTGTCCTGACATGTTCCAATGTAACTCTCCATCTCGATTCACCAAACACCTTTCCTGGATTGACGAATGGTACAACCTATACCTACGAAGATGCAAGTCCTGACCCGAACGGGGTAACTTATAACGTCTCAGAAGATGACCTGTTTCTTCCAGGATACACACCAGTAACCCTGTTGGCAGTCGATGCGTTTAACAACTCAGATTCCTGCCTATTCTACGTAGAGAACATACGTAGGTCTGATGAGACATTGATTTATGAAGATTATGAGTCGTCCAGTGATATAGCAATTCTTAGCGATGTTACAATCAATTACTGGAAGAACTTGCAAATGCTTTGCGACATGTTGCAAAATCCCACTGGGTTCTTCGGGAGGTTTAATTCCCCCTGATGAGTCATGTGCTCTGTAAATCTTGAGATTTTCCCAATTCTGATAACGATATTTAAATTAAACGTTAATAAAGGAAATTCTTTACCAAGTAAACATTTTACGAGCAAATAATTGATAATTTAAGAAATTCAAAACTTTGTTGTTGTTACATCAACCTATACTCACTGAGTTACCAACCGTCTTTTATCATCATTGTAATTGTGTGCAGTTACCGAGTTGCCCGTGAACTGTCCGGACTTGGATCGCACAGTAGGCACTGATCCAGACCAAGCGACGTTTACTTTTTTCCCAGATTTTGGAGCAGATAATGTCACCAAATCTGTAGATGGTTACAGATATCACGGAGGTGGTGTCTCAGTAAATCTTACTTTGGGAGGATCCCCAGTTGGGAGCGGTGTGTCCATAGGGACACACGACGTGATTGCACTCATCTATGACGACGAATTGAATAAGACATGCACAGGCATCTATATTGTCAAAGGTAATGGGTGCATTTAAGGACAGCAACTTATATCTTATTTATTTTGTATCAATTATAATATTAGGACTGAAGATAAATTGATTTAGCACTTTTGATGTTTAAAAGAAGATAAACTGTCGTTACGTTTGTTGATAGTATCATAATGTACCAACACTTAAATGGACAATTACAAGTAACTGGCAAAAATAAAAAACGTCACAAGATTTAAAAACAAATATGTTCCTTCTTGTTCTCCTTCTAATTCGCTGCTTGGGTAGAACTCATGCCCGTTTAACAATATATGATACCCTATTTGGTGAGGATGCGTGGACTCCACATGACAAAACTCGTCTTGTCTACTAATTCTATGAGGCTAATTCGCTTAATGCATGGTCTGTATATATCGTTCAAGAGAAGGCACCAGTCATGAAATTCCAAAAAAAAATATCGGGAGGTGCATTGTGCTGGAAAGACAGCTAATCAAATATTTCAATATACACACGTTTATTGACAATACTAATTGAAAAAGCTTGTGTCCTTTCTGTTTCAACATGTTCAAAAATAAGCTTCTCTATGCTTTCAATTAACTATGCATTAATATATGTTATGTTTTTTTTAATTCATAGACAAAGATCCTCCTGTCCTGACATGTTCCAATGTAACTCTACATCTCGATACACCAAACACCTTTCCTGGATTGACGAATGATACAACCTATACCTACGAAGATGCAAGTCCTGACCCGAACGGGGTAACTTATAACGTCTCAGAAGATGACCTGTTTCCTCCAGGATACACACCAGTAACCCTGTTGGCAGTCGATGCGTTTAACAACTCAGATTCCTGCCTATTCTACGTAGAGAACATACGTAGGTCTGATGAGACATTGATTTATGAAGATTATGAGTCGTCCAGTGATATAGCAATTCTTAGCAATGTTACAATCAATTACTGGAAGAACTTGAAAATGCTTTGGGACATGTTGCAAAATGCCACTGGGTTCTTCGGGAGGTTTAATTCCCCCTGATGAGTCATGTGCACTGTAAATCTTGAGATTTTCCCAATTCTGATAACGATATTTAAATTAAACGTTAATAAAGGGAATTCTTTACCAAGTAAACATTTTACGAGCAAATAATTGATAATTTAAGAAATTCAAAACTTTGTTGTTGTTACATCAACCTATACTCACTGAGTTACCAACCGTCTTTTATCATCATTGTAATTGTGTGCAGTTACCGAGTTGCCCGTGAACTGTCCGGACTTGGATCGCACAGTAGGCACTGATCCAGACCAAGCGACGTTTACTTTTTTCCCAGATTTTGGAGCAGATAATGTCACCAAATCTGTAGATGGTTACAGATATCACGGAGGTGGTGTCTCAGTAAATCTTACTTTAGGAGGATCCCCAGCTGGCAGCGGTGTGTCCATAGGGACACACGACGTGATTGCACTCATCTATGACGACGAATTGAATAAGACATGCACAGGAACATACCATGTTCAAGGTAATACAAGTCATATCACTCGGAGCGAATTAAATGACGTTAAAATTTATCACATAATAATAATGCAATATGCTATTAACAGGAAGTGAAATGAGCTTACTTAGTTATTAATAAATACTTGGTAATAAGTTCCAATAACAGTAAAGACAAAATACGTTGATATGTTATTGTTAAACATGTCCCTTTTGCAAATATAAAGCTGCTCTGTCTAATATATTTTTGATTTTTGTTGTCTCTTATGTTTCTACGTATTATGGAATATTACAATGTATTTTACATCATAGTGTGTATAGGTATGTGATCTGATGTTTTTAATGGTGTTATCAAACTTCATATGATCATATTGTATACAATTATAATAATAACAAATACTACTACTACTACTACTACTAATATTAATGATAATAATAGTAATACTACTGTTACCAATAATAATAATCATTATTATCATTAATGGTAGCAGTAATTATTATTATTATTATTGTTATTATTATAATCATAATAACAATTGCCACTTGTTGAGCGTTCATATCCGTCACACAGTGACGTATATGGTGCTTCGATTTTATTATCCTTGTCATAGTCGAGCCATTAAAGTAACACGCACTCAAGCATATCAGTTACCTATTTACACCTGGGTGGAGAATGGCAAACTTAGATTAATGTGTTCCCAAAGGATGTTAATGCCGGGCTGTTAGAAACCCCGTAACCCCGTACAGTCCGGTGGCTTGTCCAGTAGACCGCAACACTTGTACACACACACATACACATCTATTATAATCATTTTTGTGGCACAAATAGCTTTGTATTAATCAATCATACACATGACAATAATAATCTGTATATCATGAAACATTATATAAGCTAACCGCATCATATTCATCGATTCATTTTGACAGATGATGAATCTCCTTTTATAATGTGTTCCAACATGACTATACCGTTTGGTAACGTTGTGGCTAATTATGACGCTTCTGCTTCGGATAATGTCGATGAGCCGTCGTCACTTCGGGTAGATTTTGCTCCGAAGCAACCGGGTCAAAGGTTAGATCCAGGTGTCAATAAAATATCAGCAACTGTCACCGATTCAGCTGGAAACATCAATAGTACCGTCTGTTATATCGATATACAAAGTGAGTTTTTAATAATATACACCCTGTAAACATGACACCTTCTGCATTCCCCATGTGAACAGTCGGATTTTCTTTAACAAATATTCTTAAATAACTGTAATTCAGTCAATGACCGAACATCCATATAGAGTTGATGGAAAGGCTTACTAGTAACTTGCTAGTTTGGAGATTTCCATTATTTAATAGGAGTATTTAATTATATACTAAATATCACCACTTTTGAGTCAGAACTGGAAATGAACAATGAAAATCTTGTAAAATTAATATATGTGAGAGAAAATAATCGCTTTGAATGCGTTTTATACATAAACATGTCATCAGGAGTATAACAAGCTACATATACTACCTGTACTTTTTTTTAATGGATTGGAGAATTATAACACAAAAATGATGTATAATTCTTATATCTGTAACGATATACAACGTTCCAAATGTGGGATATATCAATTTACATTGAAAACAAGGTAAGATTGGACATCACAGGTCCAGAGGCTAGCTAATGCAAACGCCAGTCGATCCATCTCCTTACAGAAATATTCTTTCCCACCAAAATGAATGAGATTCCCACCTTGATAACATTATATTTATTTCATTTATATTTTTCATTCATTTATTTATTTTTCTATTTATAGCCAGTTTCATTCCCCCTGTGATATATTTCATGTGATTCTGAGCCTTATTTCGCTTTTTTCATTTCCCTCCTCAATTTTTTCTCTAAAGTGAGAGAGTTGCCAGTCGAGATTGTGCAGGCATTCGCTGTTTATGACGGAAACACATACAGTCTATTTTTCGGTGGCCGTCTCAACGAGGGCCTGGCCTCCCACAATTTCTCGTTCTATGGTGAAGTCATATATGACCCCATTGTTGTTAATGGAGTGGAACAATTTAAGCCAGCAGATCTGTCGCCTGGCATTAACAACGTCAGGATTGAAGCAACAGATGGAGTCTTGTCAAAAACCATCCAGTTTGTTCTAAATGTGACAAGCAATCAACCAGGTAAACCAATCACATATTAATGGTTTCGAATAGACAGCTCCTTCAAGTAAAAAGGTGATAAAATGTTAGATTAAAAAGAAAATTGTTGGATAAATTTTTCTTTCTGTCTTTCAATAGATGTTCCCCACACCTTTTGAAGTTATTGTGCAGAATTTAAATGCATTTTAATACCTATCTTATCTTATCAATATTTAAAATATTCATCAACATTTAAAAAGGTATTTTACATTCTCTATACTAAATCTCGCTAATGGAAGAGAACTATAAACAAGCTTCGATAAAACGTTATGTACATGTATGATGTGGACAGAATAATAATATACATGTAATACCAGCGTAGAACGAAATTAGGAATTTCAGAATTGTCTTTCTTTTTTTGAAGGGGGTCGTTTTAAAGTTTGAAATGAAATGACATACAGTTGATGTGTGCATTCAATAAAATATAAATACAAAAAAAATAGACTTGAATTCGTCACTTAGACGAATTAGCTGATACGTATGATCATGTATTACATAATGAAGAATGCATTTTCTAGATTTTGTATTATCTTTAAAAATGCTCCTATAATTATGGTCTATCCACATGTCAAATTTCAATTTTGTAGCATTGATCATAATGGATCTATGGAAGATAGATTGAGACGATATAACCATTCACCCTGTACAACATGAGCAGTTACACCATTGAACCTAATTGACATAATGAAGAATGCATTTTCACAATTTCATCTTATTTAATGAAATGCTCCATCCGTCATGTAATACCTATATGTCAAGTTTCAGCTTAGTGATTTTGGCCATTATAAGAAGTGGGTTATTGATGTAGATGCGCATATACCCTTTAAAGCTCATGTTATGTATGTTATTACCGGAGAAAAAGAGAAGTCTTGACAGTAAAGTCTAGAAAGTGAACAGATTTCCTTGCATAATTTGAATACTAGGACACTGCTAACATTTAAATTCACAGATAGGACAAACGTGACATTTTCATAATTCCTGCAAAGTTCTACAGAATTTGCAATTTCAACTTGCAATTGAAAATTTGGACATGATCCTAACATCTGATCATAAAACAAAAGGCACTTTACCTGTACCTATATTCCCAGCTATAACATACCAACATGTGGGAGAAAATAAAGCAAAAATAAGCGAGATATTGCATAAGGATAAATGCATGTCATTTAGATTCATGATGTGAACGAAATTCACCTTCCATAGGCATAACACGCTAATTAAGAAAATTCTGACATGTCACCTTTAACCGCAATTTTCACTATGATGACGTCTTCAAAATGATAAATGATTAAGATTGATCTCGTAGAAAATTGTCTTAGCTGCAACATATACACAATTTAGCGAAAAAACGATCAATATTTACAGAAAAATAATCAATTTCCAATAAATATGCTGACGTCATAATATGCAAATCGGTATTTTGAATTCCAAGGCCATTATGATGACGTCATGATGTACTTAATGGCAATCATACCTCCGTACGCGCGCGTTTGTTGATCTGAAAATGACCGGACGGATATTGACCTTGATCATGATAAATATGAATGAAAAATGACTTTCCGTTATGAAGATATGATCATGAGTTCATTTTCACAAAATGGCGCCTGGATGACGTCACAATGATTTTGCGTCACTGAAAATTCACGCAGTTAAACTAGGATCTATCACCATGGCAAGTTTCATAACAATGGCTTTATTCATTCTTGAGACATCCCGCGAACAAATTCATGGCAGAATAATAAATAATAAAAAATAAATTATAAAGACAAATCTAGACGAAAATCAAAAGGGGATACGTAATACTACGTACGTATCACCCAACAAATCTTGGTCGCCTTATGACGCATAAATCAAATTAAAGAAAAGAGTCGATCCTATTTTAACAAACCTAATGTTAAATATCTCACTTGAACTTTCCATTCTTCCTGATTCAATTTAAATCCAACATAGCCCGAATTAAAGACCATTTAAATGCGATAGAACTGTTTTCATATATAGAATTTCAAAAGAGCTTCAGCACGGAAAATTCGAATTATTTCTTTAATTTAATTTAGTTTCAATACTACTTGTATTAAGGTAATGCAAGGTTTTGGGAAATTTTGAAAATTGGGTGGATACTAGTTCTTTAAAATGTTGATATATTTGGATGCCCCAGGATTACGTATTTTGTATTTTAGAAGCATGATTTAAAAATATTTTTTAGTAATCAATTCTTCACAAGTGTATCATTAGCATCAAGACCTGTAATGCGGCTCGTCATTTAGATCATTTAGTATCTTTGTATGCCTCTGCTTCAAAGTAGCCGGATGCATTATGTTTTCAGGTTGTCCGTTCGTCTGTACGTCCCATTCTCGTGATCGCAGGGTCACAGGGCTCATTATGTATGCAAAAATAGCTCGTGATCACATTATCATTATAACCGATGGACGGATTACCGTCAAACTGAAGACATGTATATCTCGCAGAGCCAATGAACTGATTCGATTTTGGGCATTGAGGTCAAAGGGTCATGGGACTCATTATAAATGCAAAAATAGCTTGTGAACTATTAATAGAACCGACGGATGGATTACCGTCAAACTCAGGACATGTATGTATCTTGCAGAGCCAATAAACTGATTAGATGTTAGGATCATGAGGTTAAAGATCAAAGGGTCATACATGTACATGTATATGAAAAATGGCTCGTAATTACCATATTCTGAAAACCTGTTAATGGATTACAATCAAACTTGAATAAAAATTAAAAAATGGTTTGTAAAATAGCTCAATGGCGCAGGCATCATTTTCGACTGCACAGTCAAAGACTCGAAGATCATCTTGTTCTTTTGAATTTGCTTTTCTTTTCTCTTGAAATAGTAAATTATGCACTGCCTGGAAACGTGGTTTTGGCAAGAATTAAAGGCATCGACGCAACCTTCACACAAGACCTATTGGACGACACAACTACGCCATTTAAAGCCTTTGCATTAGAGCTCCAAGCAAATGTAAGAGAGTGCGTGATAGTATCTTAACTACAAATTTAGTTCTTTTGCAAGAATTATGTGAAGGTTCTTTTCTTCTTTATTGTTGTTTGCACCTCGGGGGGGGGGGGGGAGGGGCACATTATTTCTTTTGATTCAGTTACCTCAAAGGTATACAGTTTGTTTATGACCAGTAAATGTCTTATAATATATATATATATATATATATATGCATGTATGTGTGTGTGAGAGTGTGGATGCGTACAGGTGCGTGTGTCTGTTTGTGTGCGTTTAGTATTTTTCATAATCCTCAAGATCAAACTTGTTTTTTTGTCCGGGTTTTGTTTGGTTTGTTTTGTATTAGCAGTGTGTTTCCCCGTTGATACAAATCAAGTTCAGAGTTAGGAATGTCTCCATTGTTTTTATAGTTGATTATCATACTGTCTAATATATAAAGTAAGAATGTTACTCACTTCAAGCACGGCCACCAAAAATGTCGGTCTTACCAGAAGATTCTTTATAAGTTCAATAATTTTGGTATATTACACATAACTAATTCGATTGGGCAAATCCTCTCAATTTTCTATGTCCTCTCTCATGTTTCTCATCAACCCCATTATCATGTTTTTCTCAGCTCGATAAGATATATCAAAACACACCGGGTTTCATCGGCTCGCGAGTAGTATCCTTTGGGAGTGGAAGTATCATTGCCAATTTCATTCTCATCTTCATTCCAACATCGAGCATAACTAAAATAGAAGCTACTGACATTTTTAGAAGTGCATTGACATCAGAGGCCGAGCTCACAAGCGGTTCCGGACTGTTCCTTACGTCACTCACAGCTTTCGACATTTCTTGTGAGTTTTTTTTTCAACAAACGACCTACTGCTTATGTCTAGGTCACATATACACCGGGCTCCGTACGATTTTCCCCACTCGGCGGCTTACCGTGGATTTAGAGACCGTACGGGAACCTTCCCATTCTCATTTCTACGGCATTTGTGGTCACATATTCTGCGGCGCCCGGTGAAAATTGGTCGAGTGAAATGCAAGGCGCCCGTAAGGGTGCCGGCCGAGTGCCTGCCGGCCAGTAAGCTTACGGGCTCCGTCCGCTGACCAGGTGCACCCATGGCTCCCGGAAGGTGACCTGCCGGGGCCCGGCCGGGTGCCGTGCGGTGCACTGAATTATGTGTCCTCTGACATCCGCACCTCCTGTATTTAAAGCTGCGTTGTACATTTTGAGATGCCGCCGTGAGGGGCCCACACGGGCAATATTCATTTTAAATGGCCCCCGGACGGCAGACGCCAGGTGTTGTGAATATCACCCGGGGCTCTTGAGGGGCCCGTGAGGGAGTCGTAGCCTTGAGCACCGCAAGGCGCCCGTAAAGATTTTTCATCAGAATTATCCCAAACAAATCGTGAGGGGCCCGTCCGGGCACCGTCCGGGACCAGTAAGGTGCCTTACGGGCCCTTCACGGGCTTCCTACGGCCTAACGGTCTTTTTACTCGCCGTACGGGACCCGGAGTGTATGGAGCTTTCACATATACATTCCGGGGCTCGTGAGGCGAGTAAAAACAGACATTTTGGGAATTTTCGGTCGGTGTCTGGACGGCTGCCGTAAAGTTCCTACGGGCGCCGGGACATTTTTAAGCCATACGGGCGCCGTGGTGCTGAATTGGCTGCTCCCAATTTTTCCGGCGTTTTTATCTGACCGTTAGGCCGTAGAGAGCTCGTAAAGGGCCCGTGAGGCACCTTACGGGTCCCATGCGGGCTCCGGACGTGACCCTCAGGATTTTTCTGTTAATTCTCAATGTACAACGCAGCTTTGAGCACAGAGGCGTGGGTGTCAGAGGACACATAGTTCAATAAGCCGACGGCAACCCGTGGGGCACCGTACGGGGGCCTTGACGAACCCGACCGGGCTCCGGGAGCCATGGGGTGCACCTGTTCCTGGGACGGAGCCCGTACGCTTACCGGCCGGCACCCGGCCGGCACCCGACCGGCACCTTTACGGGCGCCTTGCATATTCACTCGACCAATTTTCACCGGGCACCTCCCGGGCGCCGCAGAATATGTGGTCACACATGCCGTAGAAATGAAAATCGGAAGGGTCCCGTACGGTCTCTAAAATACACGGCAAGCCGCCGGGTAGGGAAAATCGTACGGGCCCCGGTGTATATGTGACCTAGGGCTAGGTATAAGATTGTGTAGTCACACAGGCGTTAGTAAATCGTAGGAGGTAATGAATTCATGCGCCAATAATTTAATTGGGCGATTTACAATTGACAGCAACCTCACTGGCAAGCCGCGACAGGCCAACTTTCCAGCTCGTGGGTCGACATTTTTTAAACTAGCATAACGCTAGCCACTGATCGAATTGACAAAGTTGTCCAAACTGTTTCAATTTATTCAATGAGATTAGTTGTCGTTATATCAGCGCAAATTTTTGTATTGAATTCGGATGTCGAAACCCGCAAATAAATTGATTCTGACTTTGGACAAATATCAAAACAAATTGTCATTTTTTGGGCCCAAAATATTATCGAAATGATCATAAATATTGTATTTGATGTGTGTGTGGGAGGGGGGGGGGGCAATTTAACCACTTTTTTCTAGCACTGATCAGGTCAAATGTTTACAAACCATAGGCCCATTAAACCTCAGTTGTGGTAAAAAATAGAGTAGGGTTGATAACACTAAGTGATATTTGTTTAATCAATCCAAATTTTTTAATTTCCGTATCTCATAGGGTACATAACAATGCCACATCTTATTTTATGTCTATATTTTCTCATAATGCATCACGTGAAATCTAATAATACTGTTCTCGCTAGATGGCGGTGGGGATCGTGAATACATCGTATTGCATCGTTAAGCATGCGCATGTCGTAGTCAAACATGAACAACATGACGCCACGTGTGTAACAAGCATAACCTTACACTCAATTCACTCAATTTGTTATCGCATTTTAATCCTAGGTTCATTTTATCCTTTAGTTATCTATAATCATACAAATCAAAACAATCAATACAAAATGGGTCCGTTCTAGTCCCATATCCGCATTCTGGAATGCTCCACGGGGATCGAGTGGAGAATGTGCATACATTGTGTGCGGGTAAGCCTGAATCCGATGACCGGGGTAATAATATGATTGCAGGGCCCTATGAATACTGATGAGGCTACCCTGGGTAAACAAGACATATTATTATTATTATTAATAGTTATTGCACATTCGGCGTCATTAAACGCTTAGGTACAAGTGATAAATAAGTACTATGTATTATATGTCTCATGTCATATTTACATATAATTGTGGAATCCGTATAACTTTGGTTCTCGATTTTTCCTATTTTATACAGCTCCCTGTGAAAACAGTAGTACCTGTGAAAACAGTGGTACCTGTATAATAAGAAGTGATGGATCAGGAGCAGGATGCAGGTAGTGTTACAGTTATTTAGTTAAATTTGTTCTTTTCCCGGCATCCATGTGACTCTTTTCCAAGTGTACCCTTGTTTTGTATTCAATGATTTACTTTGTTTTTTGCCGAATAAATAATAATAATAACTTAGCTTTTCAACCTTTACTTGCCACAAGTGCCTATTGGGACACTAGCAGCCTTGCTACATGACAATTTTCTTTTCTTTTCTTCAAATGAGTGTTATAATTTTATACTAGAATGAACTACAGCTAAAACTAAAAACTTTGGAGAAATATACATGTAATATTGCACAGCGATATCATCTGAGGGACACTTGGAGCGTTCGCACTTTGACCAAATCTGTCAAAAATCGAGTGAATGGTAACTTCACGATTTATTGTATTTCCAAATATATATCGGATTATTTAATATTTCATTGACATCGACACGTTTCATTAGTTAATGCACCATGTTATTTAAATTGCTTTTCATCTATTTTTCTTTGTATAAATTCATCTGATTTTTTTTAATCGTTAGATGTACCGAAGGCTGGACTGGAGACATCTGTCAAATATCAACAAGCAGCATACGTAAGTTTTGTATTTTTTACGATTGTTAACAGTACTATTAATTTAATTATTTTTGTTATTATCTTTATTATTATTATTTATATCATTATTAGTATTATTAACATTATAATTATATTATCGATTTATGAAACTTTTAGTCCTCATAGACCTAGTTTGATAAGGTACATTCTTTATTTTATCTTGATTGAGTACTTACGTCAACCCTGCGGTTTATGAAAAACCAACACATTTTTGTATTGTTTACAAATATATTTATAAATTATAAATTTATAAATCATAGTTTTAGTAGGTCTATGTTTATTCATTTGATTTTTGGTACAAATGCATACATGCCATGCATTAATTTGTTTTCTTTTTAAAAGTTTATTTGAAGAGGGACTGCAATTTATTTAGAGAAATATATGCCCTCCTAGGTGAAGAATTGATCATACCTTTCTCCAGTTGAATTACACTGGCGTGTTGATCATATCCATCGTTATATACAAAATGTTACATGGTAAAACATGACCCTATTTGTATTCTAAATTCGAAGAATATCTACAGGACCCGATAATTCTAGGTAATCAGGTTACATGAAAGACACTGTTACACACTTGAACAGATCGAGGTAATAAGACTAAAGAATGACACAACCGCTTGTTGTAGACGGTGCCTGAATTTTCTAACTGCCAATTTATTACATATGACAAACGGTGTTGGACTACCGGTAGTGAGAATTGCGCAGTGATTATCCTTGTCTAAAAAATAGATGTAATAAATTCTTCTTTTTTCTCTCAGCACCCTCTATTGCAGTGATCATCGGAGCAATAGCAGGTGTACTTTTCTTCTTCATCTTGATCTCGGTCCTCTTCATGCTCGCTTTGAGAAACAGAATGATGATGAAATATCAATACAGCCGGGGTCATTCTGGGCCAACATCGATGCCTTCACGAGGTTGGTTGGTTGGATTTCCCCCCATATATACAGTGCGTCCCAGAAAAAACAAAACCGAGAATTATCGATGTTTCATCATAACTTAATCACAATAATAATTGATAAATGACACATATTTGTAAAGCTTAGATCCTCTTCTTTCATTTGATGCAACTCATATAATGCATTGTGATTAAAATGAATTTGAAGAGAGTTAACCAAAAAGTCATTTGGCGGACGGTATCTGAATTTCAAAGAGAAAAATCAAATTTCTAGAAAGTTGAGTTTCTGCTCTTTCATATGACACCTCAGTCAGGAAAAATGAGCTAGGAATAACAAAGTTCTGTTTGTTTAAAGAAGTGCTTGCATTTCCATAATTTTATTAAACGAATTCGTTTTCACTGGCTGCCTGCCGTAGCAACAAACGGAATTAACAAAAGACTTAACTCCGTTTCGTTGACAATCAGCCGAAGACGAAAGACTCCATGCATGGCTTCAGTCATACCTCTCTGGATGGTCTTCCTAAGTTGACATAGCCGACAAATTCTCAAACCTCACAACCATAGAATTTGGACTCCCCCAGGGACCAATAGTAGGACCCATAGGATACTCAATTTATACTCTTCCTATTGGAGATATCGTCCGACATCACAGTATTAATTATCATCTTTATGCTGATGACATACAGTTATATGTTTCCTTTGATCCTAAGACTCCAGGAGCTCTTGATAGCGCACTTATCAAACTTCAAAAACGTATTTCAGATATTAGGCAATGGATGGTAGTAAATAAGTTAAAATTAAATGATTCAAATACTGATTTGTTGTTGCTGCTTCAGCTCACAATCTGCGCAGTCTTCCAGATGTTCAGTTGGATGTTGGTGGCACACTCATTAGCCCTTCAAAAACAATAAGAAACCTTGGCGTTGTATTTGATTCTTGCATGTCGATGTCTCACCATATTTCTCACATCTGTAGTATGGCTACATTTTATTTAAGGAATATTGCTAGAATCAGAAGGTTTATTGACCAGTCTGCCTATCATAATGATGTGCGTTCTTTAAATCTATCTCGTATTGATTATTATAATGGGCTTCTCTCTACCATTCCCTCGACTAAATTGATTCGTGTGCAACAGCTACAAAATTGGGCAGCCAGATTAATATTTCAGGTTTCTAGGGACCATCCATCTCAGCCACTCTTGAGATCATTACACTGGCTTCCTTTGAAACAAAGAATAATTTTTAAATTGCTCTTGTTTGTATTCAAAGTATTCAATAATCAAGCTCCACAATATTTAAATACCTGTTTGAATTTATATACACCTGCCAGGGCATTGAGGTCAGCCAGTGATCCTCTCCGTCTCACATATTCAGTTACCCGCACATTAGCCGGTGATAGGACATTTACTGTATCTGCTTCAAAATGTTGGAATGATCTACCTCTTAGAATCAGGCAATCAGTCTCCACCAGTTATTACTTTCAGAAAGGCCTTAAAAACGCATCTTTTTTTGCAGTTTGTAGTTGTGAGACTGTTTTTTCTAATTATATGTTTTTATGAAATTTGTATTTTCATTCACTGGCCCTTATGGGAAAAGCGCGGTATAAGTACTGATAATAATAATATTCTTATTAGCCAATGAGCAAAATATTGTGATAGTAATATTCAAAAGGTTTTTCTATTTTTTAATTATGTCTTGTGTCAATTTATATATATGTTTATACAAAATAAAGATAATTGAATGTACATATCAATCAACGATTAAACGTGTTTGAATATAACACATAATATAACAATTGTGTTACCATGGTTGTGTGCAAACTGCCCTTCTCAACCCCTCTTTTAATCACTGTTACACCCCTAACTTCCCTCCTGACCCTTCCCAGGTTGCACCAAACTGTTACATAGCAACATCTATTATCCATTGATTCAGACAATAATAGAATAAATTGAGTGTGTTGAGTCCATGAAATTTGGTTAGTAGTTGGGTATACATTTGAGGTCCGCGTAATTGAGATTTCTCTGCATATATAATCGGGAGTTGTTGTTGTTGTCGTTTACCAGGAAACCCATTTTCCCATCATGAGGACATAAGTAAGGACCTTTCCTTTTGCAATGATAAGATGGACATGGCTTTATTCACTCAGTACAAGAGTCGAGAGCAGAGGAGGGCCAGCCAAAATTTCAATACCGGTTCCTCCTTCACTAGACGTGCGCCGGTAAGTGTATGCGGTTGTTCATCAGTCTGTTCAGAAGACCATAATTCAAATTTTGTTAATGTTCAAAGCGGGGTATTTTACCGACATCGCTACCACTGCTCTAATATACATGTACATGTATTTCCAATTTCGCTATCTTTCGGTAAAGGCGTACAAACGAGAGATTTCCGGTTCCTGTACCCAAACCAGGGGCAGATCCAGCCGGCGGCAGGGGAGGGGGCCCAATTTGTGAGAACATAATTATTTAGCGGCGAAAATTTGAAAACCGCGCCGGCCGATAATTCGCTCAGTGGGGGGGGGGAGGGGGGGGGGGGGTAGTAGTGAGCATTAATTTGTTGAGAACAAATTGATTAACATGTACTTAATATTTGTTTATGTTAATACAGAGCCACGAACCTCTGCAGAATGGTAATCACCGAAGGAATGGAATACCGCTTCGAGATACTTATAAATACAGCGGACAAATGTATCTCTAGACCCTGCCTACCCTGTGGAATGAACATGAACAATAATAATCCGTGGTGTCGATTGGGAAGAGCGACTGGTTACACGTCTTCTTTCCCAAGGTTCCTATTTCTGTAAACGAAAAAAGGTTCACAAATCCGTAAATGAAATAGGGTTTGTAATTCCGTAATCCATAAATAGTTGATTGCTGTAATTTTCCACACAGCTCTCTTTTCTGCCACCACAGTACACTAATTTACAATGTCATTCTACTCCATGTCTTAATCTTCCCCTCCCAGTTAGTTCTTGGTGCTGCTCTTGGTATGGTACCTTCTAATTTTCCTTGCAATAAATCTTTCAAGAGACTCTGATGTCTTTTAAGGTATTTTGCCTCTTTTTCTTAAACCATTCCAATCAGGATATTTTGTTTGAGCCCTCCATATGCACTTTTTTCTGTCAATTTTCATATCTTTCCCTGACATTCTCATCATTCTCTAGTACACCCAATTTTCCTCAGTTTTGTATATATGTCCACGTTGCTGTTCCATTCAATAGAACAGAACAGACCTAGGATTATGTAAGTCTCATTCTAAGTTTAAATTGTAGCTTTCTTGCTGTAAGTAAGTCTGTCATCGCCAAAAAATTATTCCTTGCTATTTCAATCTTTCACTGATATTTTGTCCTAGGTAGACGTAATTGTTGACATCCTTGATGATATGGCCATCTACTTCCAAAACAAAATATGAGCTTGAAAAATAGTATAGGGTTCATAATTCTGAAAATGAAAAGTGTGTATAATTTCGAAGGTATATAATTGCCTAAATAAAATAGAGCCTTATGTCGATCCTTTTCGAAATTACGAATCTTCTGAATTATGAACGCTATTTAACTTTCAGTGTAATGAGCCACCTGCTATCATTGGGTATAGAAAATTTGTAACTCGAATTTAGGAACCACCGGAATAATGAACCTTAGGAATGATGAACTTTGGGAAAAAACGAGTGCTCCCCCCCCCCCCCGGAGTCAAAGGGCTACAGACTTAAAAGATAATCCAACTTTTGTAGTACTTTTTTGTATGAAAGCAGAACATTTTAGAGAGACGGAATGATGAAATAAAATGAACCAACAATATTGATGTATGACATCCCTAAAGCTATGTGAATCTAAAATTGGCAATTCTGTCAGTAGATCGTGCTGTTTTCATGGCTCGGTGTAAAAATGGCAGAGGAAAAAATGTCAGAGGTAAAAATGTCAGAGGTAAAAATGTCAGAGGTACAAGCAAAAAAAAATGAGTGCCGTCATCATGTCTCAGCACTTGTATTACACAGAATGTCGAGACGTACTGCTACTGCATGGGCTAGTCTATTATATTCCTTTCTTCCATAATGTAAATTTTATAAATGGCTGTGTGTTGTATTTCGTACATGTCCTGAGGATAATACAATAGAAAATAGATTTTGAAATTTATTTTGTTGTGATCAGGCTTGCATATATGTATGAATGTCTAACATTTGTTGATATTTTGAATCGGTTGATGTGTTAATGTTTGTGAAACGGACCGGTTTGGCCGGTGGAAGCCTGCAACCTATCCGCGTGTAACGTTCCAGAGACGAACAAAGTCCAAACGAAGAAATGAAAGTTCTCGACAAAAGTCAAGTGTTAAAGTGAGTAGTGCATTTAGTACAAATAGTTACATATAATCACGAGGAATCACGAAAAGTTATTTATAACGGTTGGGCGCCCCGAACTCTGCTAAAGCTTTAGCACCTCATGGCGGCAAAAGAAGTGGAGTAAGAATAAGAAAATCAAGAAGTCGCTCCGAAAAGTAAAAACTCGCTCCGAAAACTAAAAACCCGCTCCAAAAAGTAAAAGACCGTCTCGATTCACAAGCTCATCCCAATTTTAAACTCTCCGACAATTATAAATAACGATGTAATTTAAACCGAACCTCTGCAAAGCGCGCGCTTCTTTGGAATGTGATGGTGCGGTTGGCATTTAAAGATAAAGTTGAGTTCTGGTCTTGCGATTGCATTGTGAAAGAAACGGTGTGGAAGCAATCAGAAAAGGTTGATCATCTAGCATAAACATCTAAGTATTGGTATGTAGTGCAAGGTTTTGGAGTCATCAAAATGATAAAATCGTTGGCCCTTTCTTGGTAAAGTAACAAGCACTGTACACAGAAAGATATTGATATGGGACTACACAAACATATGGCATACAAATCGGGCCTCATTTTAAAGCTGTTACTTGTCATATCTGGGATATGAAGTCATTTGAAATAGATTTTCAGGGAATAACTTTTTTCTTTGATGTTCTTCCACACTTGCATAATAAGAATGATAACAAACGCTCACACATTATTGTTCACCTTTCCCCAGAACTCAACCTTCTCTTTAATTGGTGTAACATCGGCGGCTTTCTGCTTTGTATCGAAGTAACAAAGCTGCTTATTGATTTTTCCCAGACTATTTTATACCGCAATAGTAATCTTTTATTGCAACGCGCGCACTTCGGGAATGTGGTAGGTTTAGCATTGATAACATGGCTTTCTGCTTTGTTTCAGAGTATCAAAATACCAGCCCACAAGAAAGTGGAATTGTCGGAAATATGCATTTATTGGAAATTACATATAATAGTAGTCATTGCCACGCAGTTAAAATGTCCAACAATCTTCAAAAGTGAAGGAGAAGTGGGGGGGGGGGGGGGGGGAGGTTCATAGATATCTGATCCTATTTTTGGGGCTGTACTGACTTTTCTTTTTATTTAATAATTACACCATGCATGGAGCGACAACTCAGCCTATAAAACATGGCCAAACTTCTCGATTTTAGGAATCTTTTTCCCCAGAAGTTTGCTCAGTGTACCAGAACCATGCGCGGCTTTTACAAAAGCATAATATACCGGTATATAAATATTGAATAAGGCAGACTAATGGGACATGCATGGTTGCTACTCCGAGTTTCACGCCTTGCAAGCGATCATCAGACAAGATAGCATTCTTACATGATTCCTCTGCAACCTTGGTAAACACGCTCAAAATAAGACTTAACTATTACAATACCTGAATACAATATAATAAGAATTACTCATGAGTAATTATAATTGTATTTTATTAGTTAAGTCTTATTTTAGGGGTATTTGTACCAAGGTTGTAGGATAATCATGTTTAAGAATGCTATCAATTGCCTGATGATTGCTTGCAAGGCGCGAAACTCGGAGTAGAAACCATGTCCCATTAGTCTGCCTGCTCTGCCTCGGCATTGACCACTGTTCGGAAGGATTTATTAGCAAAGCATTATATAAGAGGAAGGGGGAGAGCAGCCGGGTCACCGTGCCCAGAAGAAGAATACCCCCCCCCCTCGTCTTCCTTCGGCAATAATCGGGCAAAAAGTCACCAATTGGGGCCGAAAGGTAAATAAATTTAACTGGGAAAGTGGAAAATAAAGCAGCGGTGAAATAACAACTGCAGAATAACCCGGGTGTAACCATAACAAACTTGCCACATGATTTTGTTTTTAATTTATACCTCTAACATTTATACCTCTGACATTTTTCCTTTGACATTTTTACCTCTGACATGTTTACCTCTGACATTTTTACCTCTGACATTTTTACCTCTGACATTTTTACCTCTGACATTTTTACCTCTGACATTTTTACCTCTGACATTTTTTCCTCTGACATTTTTACCTCTGACATTTTTTCCTCTGACATTTTTGGCTCTGACATTTTTACCTCTGACATTTTTACCTCTGACATTTTTACCTCTGACATTTTTACCTCTGACATTTTTACCTCTGACATTTTTTCCTCTGACATTTTTTCCTCTGACATTTTTACCTCTGACATTTTTACCTCTGACATTTTTTGCTCTGACATTTTTTGCTCTGACATTTTTTGCTCTGACATTTTTACCTGGCACCGTTTTCATAAACAACTCTCCCGTTTGTCTTGTATATAAATATTTAATTCAATTTCTGTTTCCCCCAAAGTGCCTCCTCCCTTGGGCCACTACTCAAATATATTATGGAAAGCATATAATTGTAGGTCCTCGAGAAAGGAAAGACCCTCCCGAGACATACCAATTTTTTCCAATTCCATTTTAGTAAGTTTGTTTGTTGGAACTAACGGGAAAGTTGTCCCTCACTAGATAAAAGTGATTCACATTATCTATTCAACAAATTTAAAATTCCCTTACGTAAAGTGAAAAAAACTTTCAAAAATCCATAACTTTTGATATTTTTCGTCTTTTTTTCATTTTTGAGGTCCAACTTCAGCAGAGTACTTCTCTTATTTTTACGTTTTCAATGACATGAGTAAGCTAATAAGGTAGTATTTACCTTTAAGAGTAGATGAATTACGAAAGTAAAAGATCATCAAGTGTGAAAAGAAGGCATAAATTTTCCTTTTTTACGCTGACTTACCCTCCTCCTCCTCCATTCGATAAGGGGCAGGTATGCAACTGATGACACACTTCATGTGCCCTTTAAAAGAAATTCCCCGTAATTGAGATGAATTTAGCTTTAAAGTGTAACGACACATGGGATAACGTAACTAAGAATCCTTTTTTTTTAAATTAAGTTTAATTAAAGTTTGTAAGTTGTGTTGATGTTACATGTTTATAATTATCTTGCAGATGTACAGTCAAACCTGTCTATAGCGACCGCCCATTCAAGGGAAACACAAAAAGTGGTCTTTATAGACAGTTGGTCTTTGTAGACAGGTTCCTTTAGTACATGTTTCAATGAGAAACCATTTTTCTAGAGAAACAAAAAATATAGTCTTTGAAGACAGCAGGTCATTATTAAAGCAGGTTTGACGGTACGATGTTATATATATATATATACGAATGTTACTTAAGTTCCTGCAATATCAATATACATAGATCCATTGCAGTGATAATGAGAAAGGGCTTATAAAGCATGACAGAAAATACAAGTCACATAGGGATAAAAATGTGTAGCGATATTCTATATCATATTAGCTGGTTTGCGGGACATTCTTTTAAATATAGTTGATTTTTTGTTGATTGTGAATGAATAGCATGGGACTACTATGAATAAGTAATTGTATTGTTTGGTGTGCATTATAAGGAATGGCAATACATTTTACATAAAATATACGCAAAGATATGAAATATATATATTTTAAAAAATATATGTCATGTGTTCTCATAGTAATTTGGAGATTTGGGTAGAAATTTCATATGTTTACATGTGCGTCTGTTTTGTGTAAAGTGTAGCCGTTCATTTTTGTGATATTGTGTCTCCAATATGTCCATGTGCCTATGTCAATTGTGTATGTTCTGTAGTCAATATTTTGTAGGCTCAACGAAATAGTCTTCCTAACATTTTAAATGTTACCAATCGTTGATTATATTTATTGTTATTATTTGTTACCATCATCTGTTAAAAGTTGCCCTTCACCCATATTTACTCTTGCTGATATATTTTGTAATAACTATTTTTTGTATACAATACAACTCGTGGCATATAGAGAATTTTACACTTTTTTTTCTCTTCATTATATTTTGTTCATTTTTTTCTTCTTCCGAGATATTTGCGTAGATCATAATTATTAAGTTTAGTGTAATTATACGTGTGTGCACAAAATGGTTACCCAATCACATGCCTCGCGCTTTCGTGGAATTTCCCCTTCTCTCTCCACGTATCTTGAAAATATGTATTCCATTTTCTATTATAGAAGGAAATAATTGTATTTTTTTTAATCATGCATCGGAATCTAATGTGGGTTTTATTTTCATTTAGAGAACACCAGTCTCAGTCAATCATAGCTTTTATATCTCGCCGCATATCATGTTTATATTGTTTAAGGTCTGTAAATAACCTGCCTAATGTAAATTTGTTATAGTTTTAGCAGAATGACACATATAAACCTCATTATATTTTGTTGTCTATTTTTAATTAACCATTTTCGCTGCGAAAAAAATGTAAGAGTTAAGATGCTTTATACAAAAGTTATGACAAAACGTAGAATTGTGAGGAAAAAATGGTTTGTTTATTCAACAACATGCATGGCAGCCCTCAATTTGATGAGAGGCGGGTATGCTACGGATGATTTACTTCATGTGCCTGTTGATGTTACATTTTTATATCTTGCAGATATACAGTCAAACTTGTCTATAGCAACCGCCCATTAAAGGGAAACACAGAAGTGGTGTTTGTAGACAGGTTCCTTTAGTACATGTTTCAAAGAGAAACCATCTTCTGGGGAAACAAATGTGGTCTTTATAGATGGGTGGTCTTTGTAAACAGGTGGTCACTGAAGCAGGTTTGACTATTATATATTGTACTATGTTTTGTATAAATATATATATATATATATATTTAAGAAAGTGATTAAAATTACTGACAAAATGATATTAAATTGTGATTTGGATCTGCCGAGATATAAATAAACCGACCCTACTAGAAACGTAGTGTTACGTATGTTCTCTATCCCTACGTTAATTCTTGTTCGACCAATAGCAGGATTGGTATCACTTCAAGTGTGTGAGCATCACATCCAGTGCCGGTTGAAATATCTATATCATGGGCGCCCACCACCAATACAAGTGATCACGAAAACAACGACGACGACGACGAAGCAATGGTGCGAGTAAAAAGCATGGCTTGGTGTTGATCTAGTTGGTTGATGCTCCAGGCACTGGCGTACTGGTGGGGGGCTAGGGGGGGCGCCAGCCCCCCCAAATAAAATTGAACCATGACTTATTTTCACAAGTAATGTATAAATGTTCCTGATATCACATGATTTTCAACAAAATGCTATAGTTTCTCCATTATTTCTTGCAAACTGACCCATTCCCAAATAGCCAGGAAGAGCATATGTTTTTTATAGTCACTAAGGGCCTTATAGTGGCCACTAACAGTAACACTAATTCCTTTACAGAAGCTACTGTGCAAAGCACTGTCGGGAAATAACATGCTACCCACCACTCGGGCTGAGCATGCACAGATTTGCGAACGAGCGTTCCATACTCAGTGGCGGATCCAGGGGGGGGGGGGCCCGGGGTGCCCGGGCCCCCCCCCCTTGAGAAAAAAATCATGTAAAATCACGCGATTTTTTCCTTTTTGGGGGTTGGGCCCCCCCCCCCCCCTGGCGCTCAAGGGGGGGGGGGTGCAAATTAAAAAATTTAGAGGACCAAAAAAAAAAAAAATGTGCTCACTACCCCCCCCCCCCCCCCCCCCCCCCACTGTGCGACTTTTCGGATGGCTGAGTCGTTGCGATTTTTTTTGGACTTCAAAAAAAAAAAAAAAGTGTCCGCTTACCCCCCCCCCCTTTTTTGTGTTGAATGAAAATTTAAGGACTTTAAAACATTTACTAATTCATTTAACATGGCTAAGCAAAGACAAGACAATTTTAATTGTTACCAGTTCAAAACAAATCAAAACTTGATATTTCAGGAAATTGTCAACCAATTTTCCTTTTAAGATGCTACGATCAAGTATATATAAAATTTGGAGCCTTTCAATATGTGTCGAATTGAAGCGTATGTAATAGTTTGTGATGGTGGTAGATATATATATACGGTTAAATCTTAAATAGAAGTAGTGAATGATTAGTGGATGTTACTTGTTAGATTAGATGGGTACCAAATCGTGCAATATGTAATCCTATCATAGTTTTTTTTTAATTATCTAAAATGATTACAATACTTAAATTATTTACGTTAATGTAACTCGATTTAACTGAGTAAAATTTTATTCAGCAAAATAAGTAAATTCTACTTAAGATGCCGTAGGTAATATTTACTTAATAAAAATAAGGCAATTCTTTTCCTCAATTTTATTGAGTTATTTTGACTATTATTTTTTTACAGTGCATGCAAGAATTAAGAATCGAGAACATTACAACGGATCGTCTTCTTTCTCTAATAGTTTAATGAAGTGTCAAGGCTTCCGCGCTTCGCGCGGGAGGGGGGAAACTGAATTCAGACAAGAACACGATACAACGAATCGTCTTCATTCTCTAATAATTTAATAAAACGTGAAAAGCTTCAGCGCTTCGCGCGGGACGAGCGAAAATGAATTCAGACAAGGATTAAGAGTAATAATGAATTGAAACGTCAAAGCTTCCGCGCTTAGCGCGGGAGGGGGGGAACTGAATTCAGACAAGGATGAAGACTCGGGACCGGTACAAAGAATCGTCTTCTTTCTCTAATAATTAAATTAAACGTCATAGCTTCCGCGCTTT